>JAJONR010002445.1:0-21635 GCA_029582245.1 Solanum etuberosum | reverse complement strand
TTTGTCATAGATTATATTTCTTATATCTCTATTAACGTCCTTAAGTATATACAGTATAAGTATCTTATAACCTTCATTATCATCTAACAAATAGGTCATTGTATTCATGTTTTGCTTAGACATATTCCTTCTAATCTCTCGCCTTATCATCTTGTTTATCATTCTTATAATCTAGGTGTTCTTAACAGTCTATTTCGGCCACTATCATGGTTTTCTGCTTCAATCGTTTTTTACCCTAACAGCACCTCAATAATGGCTACTACCCTACACGGCCTCATGCCTTAATGGGTTCGCCTTCTGGATGGCATAGTCTGGGTATAGACTATTCTCAGCATATTTCCATGATAAGCCTTCTTAGGTGTTTAGAACAACAATATTATAACATAATAAACAAACATGATATTTTAAGAGATTATCAGGAATCTATAAGTTTAGCTATGCATAATTATAAATAGATATACCTTCTCTTGTAGGTTTTGTGGAGTTTGATCCATAGCTAGTTTGTATTTTATATGCGTAATTGTTTTTTGGAGAGAGTTTTTTTTTAGAGAAGTGGCTTTGGAAGTGCGGATGCTGATGCCTTCCGCTTTCCCATCTGCCTTCTATTTATATTGACTCAAAATTATATATTTACATATTCGTCCCTTATAGGTGGACGGTTCTAATTAAAAGGCTTAAAAAGTACTATCCTCCCACGTTACATGTGGTTGGTTTATAATTAAAGAGAAAAAGTAAAAGTTGAAAAGATAAAAAGCAAAAAGCTAACTACTATGCTACTTTTGACTTTTTTACAATGCTTTTTCTTTATGTCGTCCTTGTCTGCCACTGGTATTATGTTGTTGTTCCGTCTTCTATCTTCTTTCTCTTCTTATGTTGCTTGTGTGTTATTTTGTCCTTATTCCATTTTGAATTCAGGGACTATGTTGTCTTCTCCATTACATTTTGAGCATATGTGGTCTGGATATTTTGGTCCAATTATCTTGCAGTATCTGGAGATTAGTTCCTCTGAAATATAGTTTTTCTTTATCGCTCTTGTAATTGGTGGTTGTTCTGGTTTGAGTAGGCTTATTACCCACTGTCGTATATCTTCCATGTCATGTCTCCGTATGTCTTTTGAGTGTGAATATATCAGGGTTTGTTCCCTGGAATAGTATGTCCACATAGGTATTTCGTTTATGTATGTATTTCCTAGTTCGTTTAGTATCGTAGCAAGTCCAATAATTCTTTTATTTGCAAAGAAACTTGCTATCTCTGTCTTAGGTATTTCTGGTTGTATTTCTATTTTTTCTGGTATTATCATTTCTTTTGTTAGTCCTATCTTAGCTACTTGTATAATAGGTTTTATTTCTTCATACAATATCTCTGCTGGTGCAGAATATATTTTTACGTAGAAGAGATTTCCTTTTGTAATTCTTTTGTATGTCACAAAGGCTTTGTGTAGTTCTGTGATCATACTTAGTTCCTCTCCAGTATATGTGTAAATTGTGCTAAGTAGTCCATAGTTATAGCAGGTGCTTACTAAGTTTGGGTTAGTACCCGGTTGGGCTATTAGTTTGTTATGTCCTTGGAGGTGTTGGGTTATATAATCCTTCTCTGGATTTGTTATGGTCTTGGATCTGGGATTTAGGTTTAAGAAGGTTTGTAGTTTATGGAGATTTTCAATGTATGTTCTGGAAATATGGTTGTATATCTTTTTATTTTGGTTTAGACTTTCAGAATATGTCGTTACCTGTGGAGGTACCATGACTGGGTCTTTGGGTTTGTTTGGTGTATATGGTTTTTCAAATATCTTATTTAGGTTGGAGTTTTTTGGTTTTTGTGTATGTGTTCCTGCAGATGAAGATGAAGATGCTCCTCCTGCAGCTGTAGTTGAACAAGTGTTAGTAAGGGTTTTCTGGAGTTTCCCTTCGTCTCCTTTTAGTTCCGCATGTTTTGAGCCATGTTGCTGGCTTAGTTCCGCATGTTTTGAGCCATGCTGCTGGCTTAGTTCCGCATGTTTTGAGTCATGCTGCTGACTTAGTTCGATGTTCTGGATCCTTGCGTCCATATTTTCTATCTTTAGAGATAGTGAAGTAAGGACTTTAAATAAATCCTTGATAGTTATTTCTGGTGTAGCTTCAGTTTGTACATCTTGACAAGTAGTCTGCAATAACATTCTTGTCAGTCTTAATTACTTCTATTGTAAATGAAAAGTTCTGTATATTTAATACGAGTCTTCTTATTTCTTTCGTTGTTACTGAGTCTTGTATTTTTCTGGTAATCCACCATTTAACCTGTGTATTATCAGTTCTTACAATAAATTTGTTATATACAATGTATGGTTCAAAAGATAGTAAACATTTATATAATGCAAATAATTCTTTCCTATTTATTTCCCATTTTTGTTGTGGTTCTGTATATGATCCTGAGTAATATCTACAATGGTGTTCTGTATTATCATTATATCTATATTTAAGTACTCCTCCATAACTATGGTCACTAGAGTCTGTTTCTACTATATATGTAAATTTTCTATTTTCATCCGGGAAATATAATTTTGGTAATTCTCGGCACATATTTTTTATTTTTTGTATATGAGTTTTATCTTTTTCATCAAAATGGTATTCTACATCCTTTTTTTAATTTTTTCTGTAAAGGTTTTAAATTTTCTGCCAGTTTGGGTACATATTCTCTAACTTGGTTAACTAGTCCTAGAAACGATTGTAGTTTCTTTTTTGTGTCTAGTATTTCATCTGAGTTGATAATTTTTTGTACTATGTGTGTTTGCATCTTTACTCCATTTTTGTCTATTTGTATTCCTAAGAATTCTATTTGGTTTTTCATTATTTCTGTTTTCTTTTTACTTAAACTAATTCCTGAAGTTTCTATTATATTTATAAATTTTTCTAATAGGTTTATGTGCTCATCTTGTGTTCTGAAATATAGTAATATGTCATCTATATAGACTATACAGTTTTCTAATTGGTTGAAGTAGTTATCCATAAAGTTTTGGTATCTTCCTGGTGCATTTTTATATCCAAATGGTAATACGTTCCATTCGTAAAATCCTTGTGGTACCGTAAATGCTGTTAGTTTTTTAGATTCATCTTCTAGTTTTATGTGATAGAATCCTGATTTGCAATCAAATTTGCTAAAATAGTTATACCCTTGTATTTGTCTTATTTTTAGTATTTTATTTGGTATCGGATAATTATATGTTTTGGTTTTTGCGTTTAAGTTTCTGTAATCTATTACCATCCTACTTTTTCCTCGTTTTTGTTCACTATGTTTGTTTACTATAAATGCTGGACTGTTGTGTTTACTATTACTCTCTTGTATATAGTTATTTTCTAGTAATTCCTTTATATGTATTTTAAATTCCGCTAAATCATCAAAGTTATATCTTAGTGGTTTTTGTGTTATTATACTGTTTTCGTCGATTAATTCTATTTTTGCTTTTGTCTTATGTTTTTCCCATCCTTGTAAGGGGTTTTCACTATATATTGATTCTAATCTTTCCTGGATTATTTTTGTTTTATTTATGGTAAATATTATTATATTTATTTGTTCATTAGTTTTTTCATTTTCTAATTTTTGAGTTATTTTTTCACTGCCTCTAATCCAAGGGGTCTTTTTTCTTATTTTATTTTTTACTCTTTTCGCTCCTACTTTTTGTTTGCATGGTGTAGTAAACCACCAGTGCGTTTCTGTTATTATATGAGGATATAATTTTTCCAAAAACGGCATTCCTATAATCATGTCCTTACTTATGAATTCGTAACTGTATATTTCATTCATAGTTATCATTTTATCCCATATTTGTAATTTGATATTTTTTGCTTTATGTGTTATCATGCTTCCTTCGTTGTTAAATCCTGTTACTACCATGGGTGTTTTTAATTTTTCCCATTTTTCTTCGGGTAAACAATTATTCTTACATATATTTATGCCTGCTCCTGTATCTATCATGGGTGTATAATATCTATTGTAATATCCTTCTATTACTATTTTTGCAAGTATATATACTTTCGTCATTCTAAGCTCTTTTATTATTATGTCATATTAGGGTTCTTTTTATTATTATCTTTTTGTTTTTGTGGTTTATTGTTAATTTTTTATCTTCTATATTGTATGGTTTTACTGTTTCTAACCATTTTATTCCTAGAACTATGTTTTCGTTTGCTTGGTAAATATTAAATATATTTTCATTTCCTTGGTAAATATTAAATTGTATTTCATTTGCTTGCCCTGTATGTATTACTATTAGGTTTTTTCTCTAGTTGCTTTTGTGGATTCATGTATTCTATTTTTTCTGAGGTACTCATTCGTGATGATTGAGTTTCATAACATATTCTTTTTTATGTACTAAGTCTTTCTTGAAATCCATCACTAATCCATAGGTAATTTTGATTGACATGGGATTTAATTTCTCCTAGCTAATCAAATTTTCTTGTTATTCGTCGCTAATTCGTAGCTAAATTGAATTAGCATAGAATTTTTGTTGTTTAGCTACAAAATTTTGTATGTTGCTAATTTCTTGTTTTCTAGTAAAGTTCTTGTGTGTGTGTTATAGTAAACTGATGACTAGCAATTATTAAAAAAAACTTAGTTATATTAACCCTTTGAACGGAATTTTCAATGATTAAATTATGTGAGAGTTATAGTAAGTTGATGATTAGCTAGCATAAAAAAAATGCATGGTTGTATTAGTCCTCCGAAGGGACTCCTGATAAAATGATCTCAATTAGGTCGATAAAAAATTCTTGAGAACTTAGGGTTATATGCTCCAATGGTCTAATTTTGACTCAATCGACTAGGTATTCATGTGTCTCATGTGGATATCGATCAATCAATCTAGCTGACAAGGATGGAGTCAGAGCTAGAGGATCGTGACGTACAAATGAGACACATGAATACCTAGTCGATTGAGTTAAAATCTAACCATTGAAACATATCTATGTCATGTATGATGACATAGTAATTGATAATATAACCGACTATAACTAACTTGAAATTTAGAGGAATCTGGCCCTCTCTGTCACCAATCTGAGGCTTTGGAGAGATCTCTCTATCACGTCCCCTCGCTAGTGCTACTCCACGGGCACGGCCTCTGGCTAGTCTCGTTCCACGGGCACGACCTCTAGCTCATGCTCTACCCCTACCCCTCTACCACCAGTAACAGTAGCTCTAGTCCTCGCCATCAGTCAAAAGAACACACGATAACTTAGTACTAAAGAAGGTAAGCACGCACGATAAGAAAGAATTAACCAAATGGAAGTTTCGTAAGTCTTCATAGCCTCTCGAAGATAAGCAACAAATCTCTCTACACCGATCCTCGAGACTCTACTAGACTTGGCTTGTGCACATGCGAGACCTATGAACCTGGGGGTTTGATACCATTTTGTCACAACCCAAAAATGGATGTGATGAAACTCGTCTTATCCCACCCAGACAAGTCAGCCTAAAACCCAACCATTATGATAAAGAGTGGAAATAAACTATAACTAAAAATTGAATAATAATTTATAATGCGGATAATAAGTCAACTCAACTAAATCCCCAAACCTGGTTATCACGTGCACACGCCTCTAATGTATTATAATAGATTTGAAAGAAAATATGTAAGTCTCAAATGATGTTCTCTTAAAAGTAGAACAAAATCATAAATAGGAGTAAGAGGATCCATTGAGATGACAAGTAGCTACCTCACAAATCTCCACAAGAAGCCTCTGACAAGAAGAGAAGAGAGAGTATCACAAAGATTTAAACTCGTAACCTACACAAATGTAGAAGCAAGGGGTGAGTACCAAACCACACGGTACTCAGCAAGCAAACTCCTAAACACAAGCTAAGGGTATAGAATACAGGTACTCCTTACACCCCAATTGAACCTCCACAACTACAACCTGCATAAAAACTAGGCCAGCCTAATAGTTCACAATTTACATAGCACATAGTTCAACCTCATCACTTCAACAATTACATATCAGTAACACAAAAGATCAAATTCACCAATCACAAGTTTCAAAGAAAAGTACTCGTAAGTTCACAAATGATAAAGATGCGCAATGCAATGTCAAGTATAGTGATGCATGTCTGACCTAACAATACACACATGTTGTCTCTCAGTCCGGAACCCATGGGGAACATATTTGTCTATGCATCCGTCGTGGCGTGTGACACGATCCTCGATAATAGAATCCGTCATGGCGTACGACACGTCCCTTGAAATAAAGTATCCATTGCGGAGCACGACACATCCCTCAAAATGGTACATCTTTTTTTAATTTCTTATCCTTCATCAGTTCACATAACACTTGTCACAACCATGTCTTACAACCAATGCAAATGACATGTTCACAAATAATGGGGAGATGACCATTTTCATATCAATTCATAATTCTTCCAACCCGGCCAACCACTCACGACAGAACCTTACTTCTTCCACATTGTCACTCAACCCTTTACCCCATAGTACATTCTATCAAGATTTGCTAACCGTTTCAATGTGGATCTCCCTCCCAGGTAAATACCTATCTACTTAATATCACGACATAACACCACCCCACTTCTCAACTTTTAAGGACACCGACAACCTCTCTAAAGTAACACATGGTAACACCTGGACCCTCGGCCTCTACTTACCATACCACATCCTGATTGAGCCTAACCATTCACAGTTCGACATGTAACGAGATATATAACAAGTAACATGACATAGTCAACACACATACACAGAATGCATAATTCAATTATCATTCAGGAGCACCATACTAATTCCCCACATCAGTGACAGATAGATATGAACATAATAATCACAAGTGGTTCTCTCATGGAACCCATACCCAAACTGTTAGTATGTCGAAACGTGACACTCGATCAAATGTATGTATCAAAACATGAAATCCGGTCCAATATATGTGTCGGAATGTGATACCCGGTCCAATGGATGTGTCGAAACGTGACACCCGATCCAGTCAACATAACCACAATCAAAATCACACCTGTTGACACCCAATATTGGCCTAACATTTTCAAAATTCGTAACTTTTAAGTTTTATTTATTTAAATCATTATTTCTGCTAAATTGCATTTTCACATGTCGTTAGTTACGTTCATTATATTTTTAATATTCATTTTTATTCGTTACATTTGTTAATATTCATTTTTGATATTTTGCGCAGTCTAGAAATTCATTCAAATATGGATAACTTTTCATACGCAGATATTTTAGTAAGCTAGTGGTTTTAGCCCATGGTTTTAAGATAGTGGTATTGTACTATTGGTGGTTTTCAATTTCCTATTTAAAGAATAGCTTGGTCATTAAGCTAGAGGGTGGTGGATGAAAATTTGAGGGGTAATTTTATGATTTTTTAATGTTGAGAAATCTCTTTAAGTGTTAATAATTTTCCGGCGATAAGCTCACCGGAGCTTCGCCGGATTCTGGCAAGTCACCCACTCAAAAACCCCATTCATTTTTCTCCTTTTTCCGGCGAATTCCATCGCTCCACCAGTGAGCTCGAGGCTCACCAACAACTGCTCACTGCCACCAGAAAACCAGCTACCGAACGACCTTCAAGTCCAAAAACCCCCTTCCTTTTTCCGTTACTATTTCCGGCGAAACGCCACCCTCCAGACCACCCAACACCATAAAACTCCAGCTTTCTTCCTCATCAGACAGACATCGAAATAGCCACCAAAACCCCTTCGTTTTTTCTCCTTTTTCCGGTGAAAGAGTCACCGGAAACGACCCCAAGACCAACCCCAAACCACCAGCAAAACAACATAAACCAAACCAGACCCATTACCGTTTGAAACAGCCAGCAAACAACAGCTAAACTTCTCCGTTTTTCGCTGCCATCTCCGGCGAAACCCAACCCAAAACCCCCCTTTATTTTTTCCTTTTTCCGGCGAAACCACCACCATCAACGACCCTTTTCCGGCGAAAACCAACCAGCTGCTCCAACCCTTTCCGTTGCCATTTTCCATCATCTTCTTCGACTCACAATAGCCAGCAACAAATCAGCAACCTCAAAACGACCCTTCAACAGCACCGAAATCCAGACCACCGCGACCAAAAAACAGCTCCGACCAGAACAACCCGAAAACGACCTTAAACCGACAAGCTCCGAGCTCCAGCGACCCTCAAACAACCAAATAGCTCGACTTCAGCAACCCCAGTAAATTTACATATCTGATTGGAAAGACAACACTCCGGTAACCAAATTTCATCAATGTCTTGTTCTTTTTTTGGGTATTAGTTGTTATTATTTTCAAATTATGGGGTTGTTTCATGTTCGATTTTACTTGATTTTGCTAATATCTATAGGTTTGTCTTCTTATAAATTGTGCTTTGTTTAGCTAATTTTCCGTCGGTACAGACTTGTTTTGCTTTTCAATTTTTTCTGTGAATAGTCTTTACTTTTAATTGCTAGATTGATTTGATATGTTGGATTAGATATATTGTCTACTAATGTTTTGTTGACTCCACTTTATTGATACATCTTTATAACTATACTGTTACCTTAGCCATTTAGTTGATTTTTATTATTCTTGTTTGGGTTATCTTTGTTAAACATTTAGTTAATATTTTTTGTGTTATGTTATTTCCGTCGCTCTTCTTCGTTGGTCTATTTTGTTCACTATTTTATTTACTTTTTGATTTCATGCATTATTCTAAGAAATTTCCAGTATGTTGTTTTGGTTAGTGTTGCTAATTGTTGCATACTATTTTATGTTATTAGTTTTTTTTTTTTTCATAAAATTTTGGGTGTTTGAGAATATTATATAAAAAATGGCCAATGAAAAAATCTCTCCGTCGGTTTTCGAGGCCTCTCCATTTCAAAAGACGGAAATTTAATTTTAATTAATATATTTTATATGTTAAAATTGGCCGATTAAGAAATTACCGTCGATTTCCAAGGCCTCCCATGTATATAAGACGGATTTTTATTTTTAGTTATTATTTAATTCATTTATTTTTATTGCATATGTATTTATTACTAACACTTTTACTAAGTGTCTTTACAGGTATCCGGAGTTGCTTCCCATTGAAGCTATTCGAATGAAGTTCGAATTATACTTTTTTATTCATTATTGTGTATATATTGACGTTAGGCAAACTTAGGCCGTTTATTATATTATTCTTTTATTTTATTACTTGTGTATATTGCATGTTTGTTTTACTTCTATATTTGTTTTTATCTCCTCCTCAACTTGAAAAAAATGAATTTAGTCGGGACCCACAGTTGTGGATTTCGAAGGATGCCTAACACCTTCCCTTTGAAATAACTTGAACCCCTTACCTAGAATCTAATGGTTTCGTAGACATTTTTAATTGGTTTTCTAGTTTTTTCCTAAAATTAGGTGGCGACTCCTTTAAAACATCTTTTTTCTTGAAATTCTTTTTAAAATCGACTTAATTGATTATTTTTTGAGTCACCGCGATGTTTCACCCTATTTGAATAAAGTAGGGATGCAAACAGAATGGCGACTCTGCTGAGGATTTAATTAAGTTCTAACCATAGTGATTTGATTATTTGACTGTCTGTTTTAATTGTCGAATTATTTTTCTATGTTTTATCTGTTTAAATTGTCGTAAACTGTAATTGCATGCATGACATTTTCTGATATATGTATAGTATATTAAAGAACGGTTTCTGCATAATCGCAGCCGGAATTTTTTATACTCAACCCTTTTCGGAATGATCGGCAATTTATTGGTACGTCCGGCGTCCAATGGTTGTCGTGAATTCCAGCCTAAGTTGTCCGCTTGGGTTCCCGATCTTTCAAAAGCCACTAGTAGTCAACTAGCGTAGAGCGAAACCAAATCCCGAATTTAGCGCATTTTGAACTAAGTCGACCCAACACCCAAGGCGTGTTGGGCCTATTAGAAGCCCACCTTGTGTCTATTTGGCCCACGGGTCAATAAAGGACAATCATGCTTATGTGTTAATTGAAGGATGTATATGTCGTTTTAAACAAATCAATTATCTACGGGGGTGGGGGTAACTTACCCTTTTCTCTTTTCTTGTAGGATGAATTCAATGTACGAGCCCTTGAAGACCCGAATGGTGACCATACCCCATCCCTACCTCCAAGTTTGGTGGAAATTTATGAACAATGAAGACAAGAAAAAGGTTCAAAGACATATAGGTCATCGCCCGTCACTAATGGAAATGGACGTTTGACCCGATTTGATTGGAACAATGGTACGATTTTGGGACAGCGATAATATGGTATTCCGCTTCGGGGAAGTAGAAATGACCACAAATATCGAAGAAGTTCTTGCGAGTTACGAGAGTGTCAGCATGTGCAACAAGAGGAAGCGTAAACCCAATACTGATCTTCTTTTTCCCAAAATATGGAATTTTAACAAAATTAAAGAAGAACTTTCACTTGTCAAAGCCGAATGGATGGACAAACTTCCCGGAGCAAACATTCCCCTCCGAAAGCTTTATTATCGATTTGGACGTGCAAGAGCTTTCGAAAAGTTCAAAGAAGAATTTGTCTCGGAAGGAAAATGGAAGGAAACACGTCCTCTTGCTTTTGCGATATGCCTACTCGGGACAATGGTATTTCCCCAAGGACCAAACTACACTATCCATCCGAGTGTAGTAATGGTCACTCATGCTATCTTTGATGGGGTAAGCTACGGATCAGCGGTCAAGCACTACAATTTGGCGCCCATGATTCTCGCTGACATTTACAGAGCATTAGATAGGTGCAAAAGCGGCAAACGTTTCTTTCAAGGGTGTAATCTGATACTTCAGTGGTGGATGATGAGACATTTGCTCAAAGCCCACAATCCAGAAGAACTAGATCCACTAAAACGACCAAACGAACTTGGAGGCCACGATTAGTGGGTGTATCTTAATCATTTCAACAGAACTGGAGGTCAAGAATTTTGGTATCCGAGACTTCGGGGGTTAAGAGAAGAAAATGTGCAGTGGTCGATCGAAAGTCTGATGGTAACAAAATAAATGGTGATTCGGAGCGAAAAAACCCCATACTTGATATTTGTCGGGTTGAGAGGAACTCGACCGTATGCTCCAGCTCGAGTCCTTAGACAACTAGGAGGAAAACAAGAGCTTCCCCAAACCGCAGACATGAGGAGATTTGCGACAGATCATGAAAATGTGGAAGTCTCTTTTACTAGAAAGATACTTCAAGCGTGGAAGGCTCGAAGGGTGTTGGGTGAGCCGGTCCCGAATAGGTTTGTACCCGAATGTTCTGAGGAGTACAAAGAATGGTTAAAGAAGAACCTCGCCGGAACCATTGAGCCTGGTCCAAATGTCCCTCATATTATTGCAGATATGGGTGCTAAACATCAAGTTCGACTCCATCGACTTCAAGAAAAACATGAGAAGAATGAGTTGGATCATCAATGCCGACATTAAGAAGATGCCAAGGTCATAGCCCAGTTGAAGAAAGAGCTACGAAAAGCAAGATAATGCATGTCTGAGTTAGATGATAGCATGGAGCAGCAAATCTAGTCCGTAGAGAGGTTCAAGCATCAAGAAGGGGCCCGACTAGCGAGAGATCATTTGTGGGCGAACCGGTATGCCATATGGGAAGAAGTCAACATCGCCAAGAGGGCCAGACTTGGTGAAGGATCAGGAGAACTTTGAAGTTCTTTATCATCCCCTGCGTGGGATTGCTTTATTCGTATTTTGCTTTGTAATTTACTTTCTGAACTTATTTCCTCTTTGATCGTTTGTTAAACATTGTTAAATGCTATTGATGAAATATTTTGGGGGGTAATTAATTGGCTTAAAAGACATATATATCCTTCAATTCGTTAGGCCTACCCTTGGCATAAAAGGGTCACATATCTGTGTAGGACGCGATATTTGTTCATTTGCTTGTATGCTTTGATTGTTTGTATGTTGCTTTGAATGAGGACATTTTAGCCCACCTTATTCGTGGATTAATATGTCCTCGAGCGAAGCAACTCTTATGTGTTTATATGCCTTCTGTGTGATATTTTGCACCATTTGCCACGAATCAAAACTAACAGATTTTCCTTTGAGTTGTTTTTCTTCTACAAATACGTAGAACTGGTCTGTGTCGATAAGCTAGCTGATCATCCTTATTTCACAAGATCTAAGGCCCTTAAAGATTCCTTCCCCGACCAAAGTTCACAGAAAGAAAAAGCAGTAATGGGTGATAACAATGAAGAGATTGGCCTAACTGATGTCGTCGTGGCTCAACCTGTTATCGCTGACCAGAGTGAATTAATTATGCAGTTGATGCAGGAGATCACCGAAATGAGGGTCGAAATGCAGAGAAGGCAAGATTTGCCTAATCCGATTTTTGCTCCAGCAGACGGAAGGCCCCCACTCTACTTTCCTACTTCAAATACAGAACAGGCTCAAAACCCACCATCCAATCCCGCTCAGAATTCCCCCATCATTGATCTAACCGCCTCAAACCCACATCACGCCTCCACTTCCCACCAAGCGCCACCTCACCCTCAGAATACAAATCTGCATACCTTCCCTCCTCCTCTAAATGCCAACCTACAAACTCACCCTCCCCCGCAAAACTAGAATGTCACTAACCCCCAAACTTTCCCCAATTTCCAAAATCAGCACACCAACCCCCAAACTTTCCCCCAAAACTACCAAACCCCTAAAAATGCCCAAAATCCCTCCATCGCTCCACCCCTGCCTCAAAAGACCACTTTCCAAATTCCAATTCCAAATGAGCCTTATGCCAACTGTTCTGAGCTTGATCATTACGGGGAACATGAGAAAGAGTGGAGGGCTAAAGAAGAGTCGTCCAAGCAGAATATGAAAGAGGAGATCATGAAAGCCATGAGGGAATTTCATTATACTCCAGAAGTCACCGAATTCAGATACAAAGATTTGTGCATCCATCCAAGCTTGGACCTTCCGGAGGGGTTCAAAGTGTCGAAGTTTGATACTTTTGGAGGAACCGGAAACCCGTTGGCTCATCTGAGAGCTTATTGTGACCAACTGGTAGGAGTTGGTAGGAATGAAGCCCTGTTAATGCGGCTCTTTAGCCGAAGTTTAAGGGAAGAAGCATTGGAATGGTTTACCTCTCATGAGACGAAACAGTGGTCTAGCTGGAATGCACTAGCTAAGGATTTCGTCGAGCGTTTCGCCTATACTGTGGAGATCGTTCCTGATCGATATTCTTTGGAGAAGATGAAGCAGAAATCGACTGAAAGCTACAGAGAATTTGTGTATAGATGGATAAAAGAAGTAGCTAGGGTTCGGCCTCCAATGTCTGAGAAAGAAATTGTTGAAGTATTTGTGCGGGTTCAAGAGCCCGAGTATTATGATAGGATCATGTTGCTTGTTGGGGTAAAGTCTGCCGAGATAGTTAAGGTAGGTGAGACTATCGAAGACGGATTAAGAACCGGGAAGATTGCCCGTGTTGCTGCCTCACCCGAATCCTCGGGGCTGTTGAAGAAGAAGAGAGAAAATGTGTCTTCTATTTCTTATGCATCTGACAGAAAGAAACCCTCAAGAAATTCCTCATCGTACCAAGGTCGTTCTCGACTTTCGCAAAATTCATACCCAGCTTGTTATGTGCAGGCCGATTGTCAAACCCCTCTCCCAATTACCAAAATGCTCCTCCTTTCGTTTACCAAACCCCACCTCCTCACTACCGTAATGCCACCCCAAACTGTGCAAACGTCCAGACAAACTACCAAGCTCCTCCCCCAGTATATCAAACCCCACCTCCACATTACCAAAATAACCCTTCGAACTACCAAGCTCCACAACCAAACTGCCCAATTGGTTCCTATCCGAGATATCAATTTACCCCTCCAAAACACTCCAAATTATCGCCAAATGCCTCCCCCTCAACGAGGTAATTATGATCCCCGTCCCAGATTCGAGAAGAAGCTCGCTAGAAATTTCACCCCGCTCATTGAAAGCCGAACAAAACTATTCGAGCGATTGACCGCGGCAGGCTTTATCCATCCCATGGGGCCCAAGCCCATGGACACCAGCTCCAGATTTTACAGACCTGATCAAAGATGTGCGTATCATTCCAATAGTATTGGGCATGACACTGAAGACTGTATTAATCTGACGCACAAGATTCAGGACTTAATCGACTAGAAAGTGGTCACTCTTCAGACCGCCGCACCCAACGTCAACAGTAATCCTCTTCCAAACCATGGAGGCGTCAATATCAATATGATAGAGACAGAAGAGGAATGGTGCACGACAAAATCGATTGTCTCGGTTGGGCTAAATGACCTCGAGAAAGCTGTGGCTTCATTGTCCGTTAAGGATAAAAAAGAATTCATAATTATGAGACCTCAGAAGGCTATTGCCTTGGTGCCAAGAGAAATTTCACTTCGAGAGAAGTTCGTGATTGAAATGGCTGTTACTCAAGGCATGACTAGATACAGCAGATACACCGGAAGAATTGGCCCAAGGAGGGCAGAGGAAAGATCAGTCTAAAAGGCCAATCAGCGAGGCCGAGGCGGAGGAGTTCTGGAGAAAAATGCAACCAAAAGATTATTCAATTGTGAAGCATCTGGAGAAAACATCGGCTCAGATCTCTGTGTGGGCCTTACTGATGAGCTCACAACTGCATAGGCAAGCTTTGATGAAGGCTTTGGATGACACTTATGTACCCGTGGGAACCAACAGTGATAATTTGGCAGCCATGATCAGCCAAGTTGTTCGAGGACACCGCATCAGTTTTTGTGATGAAGAGTTACCCTGTGAAGGCACGATGCACAACAAGGCTCTGCACGTCACCATTAAATGTCGAGACAAGATCATAAATCACGTTTTGATCGAAATGGGTCTGGTCTCAATATTTGCCTGCTTTCGACTCTCAAGCAACTAAACTTCGACTTGGGAAAGGTTCACCAGAACTAGGTCAATGTGAGCTTTCGACGGAGAGCAAAGAGATACACTGGGAGCAGTAAATTTGGAAATTGAGGTGGGTCCTACAGAATTTAGTGTGGAGTTTCAGGTATTGGACATCAACACTAGTTACAACTTGCTCTTAGGAAGACCATGGATTCATATGGCCGGGGCCGTGCCGTCTACTCTGCACCAGTTGATGAAGTTCGTCTGGAAAGATCGTGAATTAGTCATTTATGGTGAAGGAAGCCATACTAACGGATATGCGCCGATTGTTGATAAGGTCTCCATAGGTTGTGATTTCTACATGGTGGAGCTGGTAAATGCCACCGGTGACGATTTGGCTCCTCAACCCCATATGCCTCATGTGTACAAGATGATAGCTACCTTCATGCTCCAGAGCGGTTTCGAACCAGGTTTTGGATTGGGGAAGCATTTTCAAGAAATTGCCGAGCCTATTCAAATTCCCGCCAGAGGAACGAAGTATGGTTTGGGGTATGTCCCCACGGATGACGACGAAGCAGAGATGGTGAACAAGAATGTTGATCGAGTATTGGCCAGGCCGATACCTCATTTATACCAATCATTCCCAGTGCGAGAATATGTCAATGACGGCGGTCTTGGGGAAGGAATCTGGGACCTTTTTGAGGAAATTGACGCAATTGTCGAGGAAGAGGCTGGGACATCAGGCATCCGTGATGCTGAACCGGAGGAGAAATTGTCCAACTGGACCTCTACGCCACTCCTGATTCCCCGCTCATCTTGGTAGAAAGGACATATGTTTATGTTTGTTTTTAAAAATCGGTGGTAGTCCGGAAGAGGCCCGAGACCCACCTTTTATGCAGTTTTCTTTTTTTTGAGTTTTAAAATTTCCCCGTAATGTTTAAGAAGGAGGAATGACCTTTGGTCATGGCCAAAGTTTGTGCCTGTTTTTCAGTTTAAATGAAAAGCCTCCCTTATTGAAATTTGCTTATTTTCTTATCTATTTATGTTTTAGTTTTCTAACCTTGTTTGTTTATGATTTCAGTAATAATAAATTAAAACCTGCCAATGTCATGTCATGTCATGAGCCAAATGAACAAAATGAGGTAGATGGTGGCGAATGCGAGGAATATGAAGAAGAAACTGTAGTACCGGAATATGTCGTTGAGGAGTTTCGTCAATTTGAGAACCAGCATAAGCCGAATCTAGAAGAAACTGAGACCATAAACCTGGGAGATGAGGAATGTGTCAAGGAAGCGAGAATCAGCGTCCATCTGACTGAAACTCAAAAGAAGGACCTGGTTTGTCTTCTCAGAGAATACATCGATGTATTTGCCTGGTCTTATGGGGATATGCCAGGGCTAAGTACAAATATGGTTTCTCATAAACTGCCAATTAATCCAGATTTCACTCCAGTAAAGCAAAAAACTCAGAAATTCAAGCTAGAGTTGATCTTAAAGATCAAAGAGGAGATTACCAAGCAGATTGAGTCTAAAGTAGTGGAAGTGACACAATATCCAACTTGGTTAGCCAACATTGTTCCAGTGGCCAAGAAAGATGAAAAGATCAGAATTTGTGTCGATTATAGAGATCTCAACAAAGCAAGCCCGAAAGATAAGTTTTCGTTGCCAAACATTCACATTCTCATTGACAACTGTGCTAAACATGAGATACAGTCGTTTGTGGATTGTTATGCGGGTTATCACCAGATCCTGATGGATGAGGAAGATGCAGAAAAGACAGCCTTCATTACGCCTTGGGGTGTATATCATTATCGGGTGATGCCTTTTGGTCTCAAGAACGTCGGTGCTACTTATATGAGAGCTATGACAACCATCTTTCATGATATGATTCACAAGGTGATCGAGGTGTATGTAGATGATGTCATAATCAAATCCCGCGAGAGTTCAGATCACTTGACTCACTTGAAAAAATTGTTTGATCGCCTACGTTGGTACAATTTGAAGTTAAATCCCGCCAAATGCGCTTTTGGAGTGCCGGATGGCAAGCTGTTGGGATCTATAGTTAGTAGAAGGGGCATTGAGCTTGATCCCTCCAAAATCAAAGCAATTCAAGAGTTACCTCCTCCGAAGACCAAGAAAGAGGTGATGAGTTTCCTGGGGAGATTGAACTACATCAGCCGGTTCATAGCTCAATCCACCGTGGTATGTGAATCCATTTTTAAGTTGTTGAAGAAATATGCCCTGACCAAATGGACAGGAGAATGTCAAATTGCTTTTGATGCCATCAAGAACTATTTGTCCAATCCGCCGGTGCTAGTCCCTCCGCGAGAAGGAAGCCCTTTGTTGCTATATCTGTCCGTTTCAAATAATGCATTTGGATGCGTACTCGGTCAACATGATGAAACTGGGAAGAAGGAGCAAGCCATCTACTACTTGAGTAAGAAATTCACTCCATATGAGACCTGTTACACTCTTTTGGAGAGGACATGCTGCGCATTGACCTGGACCGCTCAGAAGTTGAGGCATTATTTATCTTCGTATACTACATACCTTATTTCCAGGATGGACCCACTGAAGTATATTTTTCAGAAAGCAATGCCGACTGGGAAGTTGGATAAATGGCAAATGTTTTTGAGTGAGTTTGATATTGTTTATGTGACTCAAAAGGCGATAAAAGCACAAGTCTTGGCTGATCAACTCGCGGAGAATCCAGTTGATGAAGAGTATGAACCGCTCAATACTTATTTTCCTGATGAAGAAGTAGCATTTGTGGGTGAAGACATTTCTGAAGCAAACCCTGGTTGGAGAGTATTCTTCGACGGAGCGGCAAATCACCAAGGAAAAGGTATTGGAGCGGTCTTAGTGTCAGAATCCGGCCAACACTATCCTATGGCGGCTAAACTCTGATTTGATTGCACAAACAACATGACTGAATATGAAGCCTGCATCCTCGGTTTGAAGATGGCAATTGATATGAACGTTCATGAGTTACTGGCAATTGGAGATTCAGATCTATTAATCCACCAGGTTCAGGGAGAATGGGCCGTAAGAAATCCAAAGATTATACCGTATGCGCAGTATGTACAGAAGTTGTGCAAAAGATTCCGCAAGATTGAATTCAGACACACTCCCAGGATACAGAATGAGTTGGCCGATGCTCTTGCCACCATCGCCTCAATGATCAAACATCCAGATACAAGTTATATTGATCCCCTGAAAATAGAGGTGAAAGAGCAACAGGTTCATTGTTCACATGAGGAAGCAGAACCGGATGGTCTACCTTGGTATTATGACATAAAGAAATATTTGGAGACCGGGACTTACCCTGAGAATGCGACGTTCAACCATAAGAAGTCGATACGCCGTATGGCCAATAATTTCTTTCCAAGCAGGGAAATCCTTTATAGGAGGACTCCATATTTAGGCCTTCTCAGATGCGTGGATGCCATGGAGGCTGCAAAGCTTCTCGAACAAATACATGCCGGAGTTTGTGGTACTCACATGAATGGGTTCACTTTGGCGAGGAAGATCCTCCGAGCCGGTTATTTTTGGATGACTATGGAGCATGATTGTTGCAAGTTTGTGCAAAAATGTCACAAGTGTCAAGTACATGGAGATTTGATTCGAGTGTCGCCTCATGAACTAAATGCTATGAGTTCTCCTTGGCCTTTCGTAGCATGGGGCATGGATGTCATTGGCCCAATAGAGCCACCCGCCTCTAACGGACACAGATTCATTCTGGTCGCCATTGACTACTTTACCAAATGGGTAGAGGCAGCTTCGTATAAGTCGGTAACTAAGAAAGTTGTAACTGATTTTGTTCGTAACAATTTGATATGTAGGTTTGGAATGCCAGAATCCATCATTACTGACAATGGAGCAAATCTCAATAGTCATTTGATGAGAGAGATATGTGAACAATTCAAGATTACTCATTGGAACTCAACTGCTTATCGTCCCCAAATGAATGGAGCTGTAGAAGCTGCCAACAAGAACATCAAGAAGATTTTGAGGAAAATGATTGACAATCACAGAGGTTGGCATGAAATGTTGCCATATGCTTTGTTGGGTTATAGAACGACTGTCAGAACGTCAGTTGGGGCTACTCCATACTTGCTAGTATATGGATCAGAAGCAGTTATACCTGCCGAAGTGGAAATACCTTCATTGAGGATCATTCAGGAAGCTGAATTGAGTGACGCTGATTGGGTTTGCAAGTGGATCGATCAGTTAACATTGATTGATGAGAAAAGAATGGTTGTGTTTGTCATGGTCAACTGTATCGACAGAGAATGATTTGTGCTTTCCGCAAAAAGGTAAGAGCCAGAAATTTTGAAATTGGCCAGTTGGTTCTCAAACGCATTTTTCCTCATCAGGATGAGTATAAAGGGAAATTTGCACCAAATTGGCAAGGACCCTACATGGTTCGCAAAGTATTATCTGGAGGTGCTTTGTTCTTGTCAGAGATGGATGGCACCGAGTGGCCTAAACCTATCAACTCCGATGCTGTCAAGAGATATTATGTGTAAAGCTTCAGTTTATATTTCTTTCATTTCCTTGTAATCATTCTATTTTCTTGTAATCGCCTTCTTTAGAATTATATCCCCTTGTAATGAACTACGTTCGACCTGAATTCTCAAGAATGAGATACGTAGGCGGCCTATGTCGGCCTCGTTCGGTTCCTTTTAAATTTCTTATTTCTGTTATTCTTGAGGGGAAACTACGTTTGACCTGATTCCTGCCTCAACGGGATACGTAGGCGCCACAACGGCTCGGTCATATCTTCCGTGAGATTTCTATTTTTCTTCACCATGGAAACTGGGAAAGAGTTTTGATAGGAACTCAAAAACTCTCAAGGAGAAAATCTCTCCAAACAAAGTCAGGACTGAAGTGACACCAAATATTGCAACTGGGACAGAATTTTTGAGAAGATCTCAAAAATTCCGTGATTTGTTCATCAACAGTTCAAAAGAAAAACCAAGACAGTTAACTGGGACAGAAATTTTTAAGGAGAACCTCAAAAATTTCAATGGAGTTCATCGAGAGTTTGGAACAGCTTCGAATACTTCCCCAACAAGTAATCGGATAGACTCCGAAACATCAACTCCGAAGGTGTTCACTAAGCTGGACGTGACATGACACTTGGCAGTGACCCTTTTCCAAACATTGCTTTTTGAAAACCTATTTTCCTTAACAAATTTTCTTTCCTGTTTCAATTATTTTACACAAAAAATATTTTATTTTATCTATCAAGAAGCGGGAGATTGGAGAAATCAACCAGAGATAGCAATCAAGGAGCAAACAACCGAAGAGGTCGACACAGATCAGTTCGTTTTAAACTAACAATTTTTCTGTGGATGCAGGAAAAGTTTTATGCTTCTTATACCAGAGAATGGGAATATAAATAGAATTATTTCATTCAAATTCTCAGCAAGGCGAGGTCTATAGTGAACATGCAAGTATGTTCGAAGATGGAGCACATGAAAACCTCGAAGAGAGAAATTTTATTGTTTTCCAACAACTAAAAGATACTTGGAGGACGTTATCTGCATCATATTATCAAACATGACAATATTCCTACCCAGAAAGTCCTTTACATTATATTGACAAATTAGAGGGTTATTCTTATTGTATTGTCGAATGAGACGATACAGTCACCCAGAAGATCACCTACATTATTCGGTGAAGCATTATCTTCGTTCGGTACCGGGGAGACATCATCAATATCTTCACTCATCGTAAAGAAGTCATAATTTGCTACATTTCTCAAGGGAGTTTCACCTTCATGCATCGCAGAAAGAAAAGTCATGCATCGCGAAAAAGATTCATGCATCGCAGAAAGAAATTCATGCATCGCGAAAATGTCATGCATCGTGAAAAAGATTCATGCATCGCAGAAAGAAATTCATACATCACAGGAAAATATTCATGCATCGCGAAAAAAAAAAAATCAGGCATTGCGAAAAAAAAAAAAGATTCATGCATCGCAAAAAAAAAAGATTCATACATTACAGGAATGAGATTCATGCATCGCGGAAAAACCTTCATGCATCGCGGGAAAAGAGATTCATACATCACAAAAAAACATTCATGCATCGCGGGAAAAACATTCATGCATCGCAAAAAAAAGATTCATGCATCGAAAGAGATTCATGCATCGCGAAAAAAAGATTCATGCATCGAAAGAGATTCATGCATCGCGAAAAAAAAAGTCATGCATCGCGGGAAAAATATTCATGCATCGCGGAAAAAATATTCATGCATAAAAAAAACATTCATGCATCGCGGAAAACATTCATGCATAAAAAAAAAACATCCATGCATAAAAAAAACATTCATGCATCGCGGAAAACATTCATGCATCAAAACAAAAAAAAACATTCATGCATAAAAAAAGCATTCATGCATCGCGGAAGACATTCATGCATCAAAAAAAAAAAACATTCATGCATCGCGGAAAAACATTCATGCATCGCGGGAAAAGTCATGCATCGCGGAAAAATATTAATGCATCGCGGGAAAAGTCATGCATCGTGGAAAACATTCATGCAAAAAAAAAATCATGCATCGCGGGATAATTGCATTTAAGTCGCATCTATTCGGAGTTGAAGGATGTGCACCATATCTATTCTGCGTTCAAGTCGGTTGAAACTTTCGTGGAGAGATATTTGCATTTAAGTCACATCTATTCAGAGGTGAAGGATGTGCACCATATCTATTCTGCGTTCAAGTCGGTGGAAACTTGCGTGGAAAGATATTTGCATTTAAGTCACATCTATTCAGAGGTGAAGGATGTGCACCATATCTATTCTGCGTTCAAGTCGGTGGAAACTTGCGTGGAAAGATATTT
>JAJONR010002443.1:0-65096 GCA_029582245.1 Solanum etuberosum | reverse complement strand
CTCCTCAATCCATATACCTGAAAATCAAGGCATTAACATCAGTTTATAGCATAAATTAGGCATTTGAGGACACTAAATCTATCAAAACAAAGCCCTAAATGATTCCAAATCTCGGACTCATCAACACCCCCAACTTACACTTTTGCTTGTCCTCAAGTAAAACTCAAGTTCAGTAGTTCAAAAAGGATGTCTCAAACAGTGCTACATAAGACTCAACATGAATGACTGAACTTACTCATGCAATGATTAATTGTGCACTCAAAGATTCAAATTGTGACTCACCATTATCAAAGATGCTCAAGTTCATAATACTTGCTTCAAATGCAAGTTCAAGCTCAACACGGGTACTCAAATGCCCTCACAACAAAGATGATTCCATATTAACACAAAGTTCTTCAACAATTTATAGTTTCGAAACCACATACGACTCTCACACTCACAAAGATGAACACATACATGACTTCACCCATAGGTTTTCCCTTATTTTCCAATTAACACTTGTTTCAGCTCACTCAACATCACAAAGGTCTTTTCAAGGCTTTTAATGGGGCTGAGTGTAAAGGTATGGTCATTTAGGTTCCATGGCTTTCACCCTCATGAAGTGTGGCCTGAACATCACATTCCTCCTTTTCTTTAATATTTCAAACATGCTAATAATCCACCCCATTATTCAACTTTTTTTGAATTACCGGACACCCCATTTATTTTGCAATTTTCATCACTTATTTCACAACTTTTTCATTCTTTTTCTTTGCTTCTTTTCTCTTTTCTTTTCTCTTTTTTTTTCTTTTTTTTTTTACATGGAGCGGTTCCATATTTTTCAAAACCATTCACAAAGGGGGAATTTTCACACTTCTTGAATTATCTTCTCTTTTCACCACACCCTCAACTTAGGCTTTTGGCCTAAGTTGGCTATTTAAACAAAACCACACTTCATGAGAGTTATAGGTGAATGGATAAAGAGGGGTCCCAATTGTTCAAATTTCTTCCAAGAAAAGGGTAAGGCTCAATAGGGTTCAAGCAAGGTTCACACATCTCACAAGGTTGGCCACAAAAGAGGTATATTGTCAAATTGTTTCACTCTTCAAAATTGTTGCCTAAGATCATTTCAAGTGCTTGCCTCACTTAGTCAACCGGACTAACAGGGAAAATTCTAGGTGTTATCACACAATGGTTCAAAGTAAGCTCATCACACAAGGCATTGGCACCAATATCAAACAAGACTCCACACTTTCGCTAGTATGCAATGTTCATCACAACAGGCTCATTCGATAACCAGCTAGTCACAACGAGATGCTAAAAGTTTACACATTGTCTATGCAACTTCATTGGCCTCATTGTAGCCGCACATTCATTTCGTTCAATTAAGAACGCTATTCAAGTCATCGGTATTGATCATAACCGATACTCTAATTTGCACAAGAACAACCACATTCATACACAAAAGAGGTGGCACCAATTTTATTTTATTTTATTTTAAATAGGTCAAAACCATTTCCATTAAAAACAAGGATCCACAAGCTCAAACATCCACAAAATTTAAATCAAAACACATACATAGATCACAAAACCTAATATTCACCAATATTCACAAACAAAATCAAAACACAAGAGGTAGGTATGGAAATACCTCACCCCACCCACAAAAGAAAAGTAGTTTTCCTCAAATGCAACTAAAACAACAAAAATCAATAAAAACGACAGAGAGGGAGGTAAGAAATGATCCTGTCTACACAGTCGCTCCGTCTGTCGGGGCATCAATGCCCGGGGTCACACTCTGAACTTGGGCATCAGTGCCCGGGGTAACAGCAACACCGGCTCCACTAGAGCCTGCCATAGAGGTGTCTACCAATGATGTCTGAATGACTGACTGCACTATCGTCTCCTCTATGTAGATTTGCACTCTATTGCACGTCTAAGAGTATAAAAGAAGTGAAGTATTTCCTAAAATGTTCCATAGCCTCTCATTCATAGATGTGGCATGCTTCACATCCATGAACAAAACTCTACTTAACGCAACTTTCAGACACCCTAAGACACTTAAACCTGATGCTCTAATACCAAGTTTTTCATGCCTCAAGACTACCCCTTAGACGCGAGTGATTAAAGTTTCAAGCACACCTCATCCAATTCTAGGTACGAATGATCGTTAAGCAGTATAAAATCCAACAATTGAGTTGGGGTCGAATCCCACAGGGAGCGGTACGTGTTCAAATTCAATTAAGAAGTAAATATGTGATCTAACTAGCTATAGGAATAGATATTATCGGAAAAAGACATATCAAATAAAAGGGGTGACACGAATGTCAAATGGGGTTTTTTGGGTTTTTCCAATTATCAACTACAATCAGTCAAATAGCAATGAGATAACGATAAGGAGAGAAATTCTCGTGATATGATCGATTATAGGTGAAGTTAGATATATGGGTAATTGAAAATACTAGTAAACAGCTAAATATCAGTAGGTAGGCTAGACTATAATTGAAATAGCTTTCTCTCGAATAACTATTCCGCTTAAAGTGATTTCTCTCAAACATCAACAAGCACAGCAATTAAGAACAGCCCAAAACCTTAATGCATCTTCTCTCTCGAGCAAGATGGGTAGGACTGGGTTTAAGATTCACTCTCTCGAGATGAACCCATATCAACCCAATACATACAAATCATTAATCAATCATTTTAGTCCTCTCTCTCGAGCAAGCCAAGAACACTGAAATAGAACTGCATTTGCAACTACAATTCTTAAATTAAACCACAATTAATGATTAAACCCACTTCAAAATAGCATTTAGACTAGTAATTAACAATACCCACACACTAATTCAATCCATAATCACATGATCACACTCCAAGAATTGGGGTTTTAGCCGGACATCATAAAAAGATAAAAATCGTTACCGAATCGATTAGCCATCAACTGCGTAAGAGGAATTCAAGTTTTACAATGCTCCAATTCGAAGAAAATTAGAAACCCACTTGTGAAATCTCCAAGTTGAGTCTCAAAACCTTCAAGTCTACTAAGACAACTGTTCTAGACTAAAAAAATGGATTCAAAAGATAGATAAAAATCCCTAAAAAACAGCTGTTCAAAATCCTATTTATAGTTGCCAAAAATAAGCCACGAAGGGCTCTTCGGCGAAGTAAGTCGGGGTCATCGAACCACTCGGCGAGCCGCCCTTTGATCTCTTCCATCGCCCTTTTGCCTTGCCATTCAGCATCCTCAAGGTCTGTAACTTTAGGCTATCTATCTTGGCTTCGCGGAACTACTCGGCGATCCGCCGACTACTTCCTTTCGTCGCCGACTTGGTTATTTCCTTCAGGGCTTGGCACACTGGAGCTTTATGCGGTCTGATAGCCACTCGGTGATTTACCAAATGACCTTGGCGATCACCAGGCTTGCCTTTGTTCATTTCTTCAGCTTGTTTTGTTCCTTTTTGCCTATTAGTGTCCTTGCTTTGCTCCTCAATCCATATACCTGAAAATCAAGGCATTAACATCAGTTTATAGCATAAATTAGGCATTTGAGGATACTAAATCTATCAAAACAAATCCCTTAATGAGTCCAAATCTCGGACTCATCAACATCCCCAACTTACACTTTTGCTTGTCCTCAAGTAAAACTCAAGTTCAGTAGTTCAAAAAGGATGTCTCAAGCAGTGCTACATAAGACTTAACATGAATGACTGAACTTACTCATGCAATGATCAATTGTGCACTCAAAGATTCAAATTGTGACTCACCATTATCAAAGATGCTCAAGTTCATAATACTTGCTTCAAATGCAAGTTCAAGATCAACACGGGTACTCAAATGCCCTCACAACAAAGATGATTCCATATTAACACAAAGTTCTTCAACAATTTAAAGTTTCGAAACCACATACGACTCTCACACTCACAAAGATGAACACATACATGACTTCACCCATAGGTTTGCCCTTATTTTCCAATCAACACTTGTTTCAGCTCACTCAAGATCACAAAGTCTTTTCAAGGCTTTTAATGGGGCTGAGTGTAAAGGTATGGTCATTTAGGTTCCGTGGCTTTCACCCTCATGAAGTGTGCCTTGAACATCACACTCCTCCTTTTCTTTAATATTTCAAACATGCTAATAATCCACCCCATTATTCAACTTCTTTTGAATTACCGGACACCCCATTTCTTTTGCAATTTTCATCACTTATTTCACAACTTTTTCATTTCTTTTCTTTGCTTCTTTTCTCTTTTCTTTTCTCTTTTTTTTCTTTTTTTTTTACATGGAGTGGTTCCATCTTTTTCAAAACCATTCTCAAAGGGGGAATTTTCACACTTTTTGAATTACCTTCTCTTTTCACCACACCCCCAACTTAGGATTTTGGCCTAAGTTGGATATTCAAACAAAACCACACTTCATGAGAGTTATAGGTGAATGGATAAAGAGGGGTCACAATTGTTCAAATTTCTTCCAAGAAAAGGGTAAGGCTCAATAGGGTTCAAGCAAGGTTCACACATCTCACAAGGTTGACCACAAAAGAGGTATATTGTCAAATTGTTTCACTCTTCAAAATCGTTGCCTAAGATCATTTCAAGTGCTTGCCTCACTTAGTCAACTGGACTAACGGGGAAAATTCTAGGTGTTATCACACAATGGTTCAAAGTAAGCTCATCACACAAGGCATTGGCACCAATATCAAACAAGACTCCACACTTTCGCTAGTATGCAATGTTCATCACAACAGGCTCATTCGATAACCAGCTAGTCACAACGAGATGCTAAAAGTTTACACATTGTCTATGCAACTTCATTGGCCTCATTGTAGCCGCACATTCATTTCGTTCAATTAAGAGCGCTATTCAAGTCATCGGTATTGATCATAACCGATACTCTAATTTGCACAAGAACAGCCACATTCATACACAAAAGAGGTGGCACCAATTTTATTTTATTTTAAATAGGTCAAAACCATTTCCATTAAAAACAAGGATCCACAAGCTCAAACATCCACAAAATTTAAATCAAAACACATACATAGATCACAAAACCTAATATTCACCAATATTCACAAACAAAATCTAGTCAACTGGACTAACGGGGAAAATTCTAGGTGTTATCACACAATGGTTCAAAGTAAGCTCATCACACAAGGCATTGGCACCAATATCAAACAAGACTCCACACTTTCGCTAGTATGCAATGTTCATCACAACAGGCTCATTCGATAACCAGCTAGTCACAACGAGATGCTAAAAGTTTACACATTGTCTATGCAACTTCATTGGCCTCATTGTAGCCGCACATTCATTTCGTTCAATTAAGAGCGCTATTCAAGTCATCGGTATTGATCATAACCGATACTCTAATTTGCACAAGAACAGCCACATTCATACACAAAAGAGGTGGCACCAATTTTATTTTATTTTAAATAGGTCAACACCATTTCCATTAAAAACAAGGATCCACAAGCTCAAACATCCACAAAATTTAAATCAAAACACATACATAGATCACAAAACCTAATATTCACCAATATTCACAAACAAAATCAAAACACAAGAGGTAGGTATGGAAATACCTCACCCCACCCACAAAAGAAAAGTAGTTTTCCTCAAATGCAACTAAAACAACAAAAATCAATAAAAACGACAGAGAGGGAGGTAAGGAATGATCCTGTCTACACAGTCGCTCCGTCTGTTGGGGCATCAATGCCCGGGGTCACACTCTGAACTTGGGCATCAGTGCCCGGGGTAACAGCAACACTGGCTCCACTAGAGCCTGCCATAGAGGTGTCTACCAATGATGTCTGAATGACTGACTGCACTATCGTCTCCTCTAAATCAGTCAAGTCTCCATAGATAGTCACCTCCCGGACATCGAGTTGCTCCTCGTCTGTCTCCTCCTCTGACTCAATATCTGCTATATCCTCCATAGTCTCATCTCCGGTGGTGGCCGGAGGCATATCTGAACTCACCGGGACATCTGACCTTGGAGCATCAGGAGCCTCTACCGACTCAAATAGTGAAGTGAAATTTGTGGACTTAAGATGGTCCACATCCTTCCTAAGCTCCGTAACCTCAGCTTTCAAAGTTGTAACCTCAGTAGTCACCCCATGTCCTGTCTCATAAATAACTACTCTCGCAGTGAGAGCATCAGTGGCAGCCTGGAGAGGTGTGAGTGCAACTGTGATGGCTCACTAAATCATCCAGGGCACCTCGGCCTCTAGCTGGAAAGCCTTCACATCTGCAGAATGGGCTAGGTGCCCCATCTTGAGGAGCATGGCCTGAATGATCGGAGGCCTGGAGACAGTGGCATCTGAAGCAGCTCTAGGAGGCTGGGAAGGAGTGGAAGTGGATGTACCTGAAGGCCCGGAGGCCGGAGTAGGCAAAGCTGCCTCTGTAGGTATAGACTCAACATCAATCTCCGGGGATGTATCCACCGAAGCTGCTCTCCTTCTATCCGCCTCATCCCGTGTGTACTCGGCCTCAATGCGCCAGATGTCTATGGAGGATGTGGGGGTGACCTCAATGTCCCTCTTCTCGTCAAGAGGAACTCCAGCCCGCTGCCATAGCTCTGTAATAAGCATTGGGAATGGCAAGGACGTCTGGCGCTGTTTGGCCCTCATGGCCATCTCCTGCTCTATAATTAGTACAAGTTGAGCCGCTTCCTAGCGATGATGGATCCGAGACAGGCCACCTTTGGGTGGCGTAGAATGGACTCTTTATGTGAAGGCATGATTGAGCTACTGGTGAACCCGAACCAATATCGGGCTGTTATATTCAAGTCTTTCTTCTCAATAGGGGCTCCGGCCTCAATCCACCTCGGGATGGTGTCAGAAATGAGGGGAGCCAGCCAGCCCTTTAGGTCATCCAGAGTCTATGTTGTAATCATGCCCTCATAATCATGCTCAAACCCTGTATCTCTGTCAAGGACAACATTGATATGATTGCTACTGCATCCAGTGTCTTCCCTCGAACTACCACGGACTCCACCGGTCTGAAGGCACTAGCCTTCTTCTTCCCCTGGGGTACTAGATCACCGTATGTCATATAGAACTATCGGACCCAGGTGGTAATGTAGGGGCCACGGGGCCTGGTGAATATGTTGAAACTATGGTACCGGAGTGTGTCCCACACAAAAGGGTACATGTCTATCACTCTATTTGTGGATAAGAGTTTCTCTTCAATAATGGTTCTCAGTCCCTCGGCATTTAGCCTGTTGAGGAACCGGGGAGGAGGACCCTCAACTGGTGGTGCTGGAACCACCGTCTGTGCCGGAGCTGGCACTGTATCATCAGCAGGAGGGGTAGACTCTAGGATCCTAGACGGATCTTTGCGAACCCTTGCACGAATCTCTGATCGTCGGGAGTGAAGTGACTGCTCATCCTCAGGCTCAGAGAATGAGGCCTGAGACTCAAAAGAATCCCCATCACTGCCGGAGTTGTGCTCCGGTCTCTCAACTACGGGATCTTTGCCCTTGCTCTTGCCTCCCTTCGGAGGTGCTTTCTCACTTTTTTTAGAGGAAGCAGCAGCTCCCTCATTGATTACGATGCCCCGTGCTCGTTTGCGGGGTGGCATTCCACTTTCGTCCCAATTGGTCCTAGCCATATCTGCAAAACATATAGAAAAGAGTTAGAAAAATTTCAAGAAAAGTTGCAGAGTTCAGGTTGCAGAAGGACTCACCGAACCAATCAGCGAGTCAGCGAGTCACTTTGGCGAGCCAGATCGGGCTCGCCGAAGGGATTGGTTTGAAAAATTCCCAGAAAAATGACAGGTCGGCGATGTGCAGGGCCCTTTGGTGAGCTGAGACTAGCCCACCGAACTTAACAGTGTGTTTTAGGAGTTAGGGGCGCAGAAAGGGCGATCAAACGCCGAGTGAACTCGGCGAGCTTAGGCTTCCCACCGAAAGTTACAGACTCTAACTCAGCCAAATAATGAAATTAAAGGCGATCAAGGGGGACGTTGGCGAACCGCCGAACTATTTGGTGAGCTCGACCCAGCTCGCCGAACTGCCCTACGTGGCAAATTTCAATCCCGTTTCCCAAAATCAACCCCACAGCCCCCGAAAACAAAATCAAACACACACATTATGCAATTCACACAAGACCCATAAGACCCATGCCTCCGGGGCACTCAGAATTCCCCCGATTTGGCCAAAATTGGCCATTTGATGACTTTTGCCCTTAAGAATGACGTCAACCGCTCTATCATTGGGTAAATTACGTCATTTGGCACAATTTGGGGGTTACTCAGACTTCACCCAACATACATTAACCACAACCCAACAACTTATGATTAATTTTAACGCACAAAACTCGGGGAATCATCATTTTAAGCAAATAGGCACAATTTTGAAATACAAAATCGGCAATCCAACACATCGAAACACGATTCAAACATAGGCCCAGCACACAACAACAAAATTTTACCAAATGCATTCGAGTTCAACTTCTATACTAGAGTTCGGGGTTCAGAAAACCAACCTTTAATGCCGAATGAAGAATTTGAAATGCTAGGCGACAATGTAATCCAAATCCAAACACGAGATCAAAGAACAAAAAAATGATAACAATAGGAAAATATGGAAATTTAGAGTGCGGGTGAGAGAGTACGGGGTTTGAAATGTGGGAATATGAAAAATTTTGAATTTTTAAACTGTTTGGCCTTTTACAGTTTGTGGCCCTTTCAGCGGTATTAGTCGACCACACCGAACCACTCGGTGATGCGCCGAGTGGTGACTTACCTCACCGAGTTTTACAGGACCTCCAGTTAATTTGGGGGTCCAAACGACGGACAAAATCAGGCTCGCCGACCTGTTAGGCGAGTCGTCGACTGGTCTCTTGGCTCGCCAACCTGCACATTCTCAAACACACTCCACTTTTCAACCTGCACAATCAACACCCGTTATTCAAAAGTAAACACAAAGCATTAAAAAATTGGGTTGCCTCCCAAGAAGTGCCTTAGTTAACGTCGTGACACGACACAAATACCCATTCAAGCTTCATTTTTGGGGTTTGCCATAGTATTACTAGGCAACCCCCCTTGTTGTCTTGGATTCAAATGCGACAAAATCTGACCCACTTGGGTCTCCAGCTACTTGATTGCAACGGAATGAGAGGTCACCATCTGATGGAGAGTCAAGACGTCTTTTTTTATTTCTTTCCATACTTTGGTGGACTCTTCGACTTTGTTGAGAATGCGTGAGAGCATATCATCTGTCCACCTATCCTCAGAGTCCTTGGGTTTTTGACGCTCATGGGGAGGAACATACCTATCCTTCTCCCCTTCTTTATCCCATCCTTGGTTGCCTCCCGGCCTTGAGGATTTTGCATGATAATTTCCTCCTTGATTGACTATGAAGTTTGCTTCTTTATTGTACAGCGCTTCAAATTCCATGACATTTTTGGCCAAGGTATCAAGCTGGGTCATCATTTTGGCCAAGTTTTGGTCTTCACGAGTATGTCGTTCCCTATTTCTCGTGGTCATGCAATCAAGGAGTTGGGACGCTATTGCGTAAGGCTGTCGCGTTATACCACCCGGAGAAAGTTGGTCAGCCACTCCTCTGTTTACCAAATCGAGACCTCTATAGAAAAGTTCCAGAAGCAACTTATCTGGAAGTCCATGAGTAGGACACTGCAGCACCAGCTTCTTAAACCTCATCTACGTCTCATGGATTTGTTCGTCCTCCGATTGCTTGAAACTTTGGATACCATCCTTCAATATCATCGTCTGCAACGGAGGAAAGAATCTCACTTGGAACATTGTGATCAACTCCATCCAAGAAGTGATAGTATCTCTTGGCAACTCAGCCAACCACTTGCTTGCTTCGCCCATAAGAGAAAATGGGAACAACCTCAGCCGGACCGATTCTTGAGATATGTTCTTAAAGGAGAATGGTCCACAGACATCAAACAAAATTCCTAATATGCTCATGGGGATCCTCATGAGCCAAACAACCAAACAAACCCTTTAGTTGCAGGAACTGCAACATGGTGCTCGTGATGTGAAACACAGCGTTTCCATCAGCCGGAGGTAAACGAATGGCACCAACACCACCCATTTGGTTTGGGTCATTGACATCGTTGAGGTTGCCGACATCATCTTGGTGGCCCACTTGGCTACCATTACTTCCATTAATGCTCATTTCCTCCTCTGTTTTAACAATCAACACAAAACCAAAAACAAAAATAAGTAGATTCAACTATAACTACAAAGATCATAATTCAACTTGAATAAAAGAATTTTAAACAACACCACTCCCCGATAGTGACGCCATTTTGATTAACGTTTCAAGCACACCTCAACCAATTCTAGGTGCGAACGATCATTAAGAATAATAAAACCCAACAATTGAGTTGGGGTCGAATCCCACAGGGAGCGGTACGTGTTCAAATTCAATTAAGAAGTAAATATGTGATCTAACTAGCTATTAGGAATAGATATTATCAGAAAAAGACATATCAAATAAAAGGGGTGACACGAATGTCAAATGAAGTTTTTGAGTTTTCAAATTATCAACTACAATCAGTCAAATAGAAATGAGATAACAATAAGGAGAGAAATTCTCGGGATGTGATAGATTATAGGTGAAGTTCGATATATGAGTAATGGAAAATACTAGTAAACAACTAAATATAAGTGGGTAGGCTAGACTATAATTGAAATAGCTTTCTCTCGAACAACTATTCCGCTTCAAGTGATTTCTCTCGAACATCAACAAGAATAACAATTAAGAACATCCCAAAACCTTAATGCATCTTCTCTCTCGAGCAAGATGGGTAGGACTGGGTTTAGGATTCACTCTCTCGAGCTGAACCCATATCAACCAAATACATACAAATCATTAATCAATAATTTTAGTCCTCTCTCTCGAGCAAGCCAAGAACACTAATTCAACCCATAATCACATGATCACACTCCAAGAATTAGGGTTTTGACCGAACATCATAAAAAGATAAAAACCGTTACCGAATCGATTAGCCATCAACTGGTAAGAGGAATTCAAGTTTTACAATGCTCCAATTCGAAGAAAATTAGAAATCCACTTGTGAAATCTCCAAGTTGAGTCTCAAAACCTTCAAGTCTACTAAGACAACTGTTCTAGACTAAAATAAATGGATTCAAAAGATAGATAAAAATCCCTAAAAATTAGTTGTTCAAAATTCTATTTATAGTTGCCAAAAATAAACCACGAAGGGCTCTTCGGTGAAGTAAGTCGGGCTCATCGAACCACTCGGCGAGCCGCCCTTTGATCTCTTCCATCGCCCTTTTTCCTTGCCATTCAGCATCCTCAAGGTCTATAACTTTGGGTGATCTATCATGGCTTCGCGGAACTACTCGGCGATCCGCCGACTGCTCATTTTCATCGCCAACTTGGTTCTTTCCTTCAGAGCTTGGCACACTGGAACTTTATGCGGTCTGATAGCCACTCGGCGATTCACCAAATGACCTTGGCGATCACCAGACTTGCCTTTCTTCATTTCTTCAGATTTGTTTTGTTTCTTTTTGCATGTTAGTGTCATTGCTTTGCTCCTCAATCCATATACCTGAAAATCAAGGCATTAACATCAGTTTATAGCATAAACTAGGCATTTGAGGACACTAAATCTATCAAAATAAAGCCCTAAATGAGTCCAAATCTCGGACTCATCAGCGAGATGATGCTTAGAGACATATGTGACCCCAATATAACCTCATGGAATGGCATGACACTAAGATTTACATAAAACCAAAGAAATTTAGAAAGTAAATGCGAAAGCTAAATCAAAAATATCTTAATAAAGCACATAATACTGAGATGGACTAACATCTGAAAGTAATGACATAAGTTGAATCTATATCTGATTGTTTGAAAGCCTCTACTTATATGAGGAAAACCCCCTAACTAACTCCAACTGTCTGAAATTAAAAGTGAAATACTGAAATTCAAAGGTAAAGGGGTCGTCCTCAGGTAATGAGGACTCACCAAAAGCTCCTACAACATTGACTAGATTTGTACTAACTACGTGCTAGATATTGAGCGTTAGAACCTATATTATCAAATAATATAGGCAGAAAGTATACGGTCAGTACTTTGAATGTACTAAGTATGGGGAATATGCATAGTAAACATGATATATTAACATACTAAATATGTGAAAACATGCTAATGCAATGACCAAGCTGTTAACATAAAATTGAGATATACTGATCTAAAATACATAAGTATAAGGTCATGTAATAACAAAAAAATTGATTGTGGGAGATACTAAAACTGATATAAACCATTTGAGTTGCTACATAGAGTTCAGTGTAACACCCCTACACCAAAAATAGGGTCTCCAATACTTTCCATCGTAAGGGACTTGATACTTGAACTAATATGGATACACTAAATTAATGTCTATCTAAGACAAATCTTATGGTGACACGTAGTTCTGGGACTTAGAGATTGCTATTAAAGGTCCACAAACGCTGACCAGAGAGCTCCAATGCTAAGTATTACTCCCAAGGGAAATATGTATATCATGGAAATCATAATTATATGATAATATTGAATCATACTAATAACTAATGTTAATGAGAAACTCAAAAATCATGATAAATGAATCATACTGAGAAATACTTTATCTAGAGCATCTTATATCATAATAACTGAAAATAATTTGGAAGATACTTTATATGAAATCATCTAAATCGTGAAAATCTGATAATCTGGGACATGCATCTGAAATAACATAATTCTGAGTCATGAAAATACATGCATGTTATGGGTTCATGAAATTATCATTGAAACATGGAATTATAATTGAAATCATGGAATTCATGAGTAAAACATGTAATTAGAGACTGATTATGAAGAAAAACTCATTTACAATGAAAACCTATGAAGATCATAGAAATTTCTAACTTGTAGGAATCATAAACTTGAAAGTCTGAAGTTTTTAGGACTCAATGGGTGAAGGCATATCAATTGATGAAATCTCACATACCTTTTGTGCTTGATTCTTGGAATGGAGACTTAAAGTTTGGAACCCTAGTTCTTGCTTTAGGAGATCCTTGATAGAGATGAAATCTAATTTGGGGAGGTTATGAGTGAATGAGCAGTTTTGGGCTGATAAAATCCCCCCTAATCTCATTTTGAATAGGTTAAAATGACATAGTATAGGAATTAAAAGAGTGGAAAAGACCAAAGTAACCTAACTTAAAACTGATGGAGGCCTTCTACGGTTGCCTTCCACGAACCGTATAACACTTCACAGACCGTGGAAGTGTCTGTCAATGGAAAGGAATTCTTGTTTATGAGGATCAACTTCTATGGACCCTTCTACGGCTTGTAGAACATTCCACTTTTAAACTCTTCTCACAAGCTTCCAATCAGTGAAATTTTACCATCTTTTGAGTCAACGTAGTCAAAGGCGAAGCAATAGAGAAAAATCCTTCTACAAATATCCTATAATAACTGGCCAAACCCAAGAAACTCTGAATACCTGAAGGGGAAAGAGGTCTAGGTAAGATCTTAATCGCCTCGGTCTTCTTAGGATCAACACAAATACCATCACCGAAAACAATATGGCAAAAAAAAGCAACGGACCTCAATCAAAATTTACACTTGCAAAACTTATCAAACAATTGAAGATCCTCGAGGATTTGTAACACAATCCTTAGATGATCAACATGCTCATCCTCACTCCGTGAGTAAATCAAAATATCATCAATAAATACAATCATGAAAATGTCAAGATATTGATTGAATACTCTATTCATAAGATCCATGAATGTCGTTGGGGTATTAGTCAATCTAAATAACATTACCAAGAACTCATAGTGACCATACCGAGTTCAAAAAGCCATCTTCGAAATGTCACTCTCCCTTACCCTTAATTGATGATACCCCGATCGAAGATCAATCTTCGATAAGAAACTTGCACCTTAGAGTTGATCAAACAAGTAATCTATCCTTGGAATAGGATACTTATTCTTGATTGTGATCTTGTTTAACTCTCGGTATTCAATACACATATAAAGAGAACCATCCTTCTTTCAAACAAACAACACCGGAGCACCCCACAGAGAGATACTCGGTCTAATAAAACCCTTATCCAACAAATATTTTAATTGCTCCTTTAAATCTTTAAGTTCTGTCAGATCCATACGGTAAGGAGGAATAGAGATAGGTTGTGTATATAGAAGAAGGTCAAACCCAAAGTCTATTTATCTTTCAAGAGGAATACTAGGAAGATCATCTGGAAACACTTTCAGAAACTCATTTATAATCGGAACTGAATAAAGAGTGGGGGTCTTGAAATTTGTATTTCTAATCCGAACAAGATGATAGATACAACCTTTAGAGATCATTTTCCTAGCCTTAGGCAAGATATAAATTGACCCTTAAGTGCTGAATTTCCACCCCTCCATTCTAAGATAGGTTCATTCAGAACCTGGAATGTCAATAATGGGTACGACAATCTATGGAAGCATAACAAGAGTGAAGTCAATCTATCCCTAGAATAATATCGAAATCTAACATGCCTAGCTCTACAAGGTCAACAGAGGTGACTCTATGAGAAACTGAAACTAGGAAAATTCTATAAACTCGTCTAGCAACAATGGACCAATAGGTGTAGAGACTGAAAAAGGTTCTAAAAGAATTTTCGGAAAGACACCAAATCTCATAGCCACATATGGAGTCACAAAAGATAATGTAGCACCTGGATAAAGCAATGCATGTACATCAAGATGAAAGACTTGTAACATACCGGTCACCACATCTGGAGAACCCTCATGATCATGTCAAGCCTGAAGAGCATAGAATTTGTTCTGATAAGGAGAACCACCTGAACCAGAACCACTAGGCTGAACTTGTCGGCCATCCTTACCCTTTCTAACTTGAAAAGGGAAATCCCTTACCTTGTGACCACTCTTCCCATAAGGATAGAAAACATCGGTACCAGCTAAGAATGTTCCTGAATGACTCTTGCCACACTTTTGGAAACTGGGAATAGAAGATCCACTCGAACTACCTCCTTAAGGCTTAGGGTTAACCACCCTATCCTTGTTGAACTTTTGAGCTGGAGCATTTGACGAATTCTGACTGGAGAAATTTTGGTGAAACTGAGAATGTCCATGTACACCGGACCTAGAGTGAGAGAAATCACCATCACCCATTCTTGCCCCATTTGACTCTCTAGCCTTATCCTTTAGCTTTTCCTCCTCTATTTGTTGGACTTGAATCATTAACCTTGAGATATCAATCTCTTTGATTAACATGGTTGTTCGACATTCTTTGACCATCATCTCAAACACTCTCGATACAAACTTACTTATTCTTGACCTAGAGTCGACAACCATAGTAGGAGCATACTTCAACCATTGAATGAACTTCAATAAGTATTCATTCTCACTCATGTTCCCTTGCCTTAGATTGATAAACGCTTGCAATTTATTCTCCCTCATCTCAATGGGAAAGAAACGATCAAGAAACGCCCCTTTGAATTTATCCCAAGCCAAGGGACCCGCATCTAATGCTCTTTTCTGTTTTCATTGGTCAAACCAAACTTAAGCAACATCCTTGAGTTGGTAAGGGGCCAAGTCTGCTTTTCCACTGGAGTCACACCCAAAATGTCCACAATCTTGTGGATCCCCTCAATGAACTCTTGTGGATCCTCGTCCACTTTGGACCCATAAAATTCTGAAGTGTTCATCCGTGTGAAGTCTCTTATCCTCAATGTCATCGTACCCATAATTGGGTTCACGGGAGCTACAACTTCCCTATTAGCTTGAGTGGTCATAGCATGAGCCAACACTTGGAAAGGACTCTAAATTCAGCATGTAACACTTGGTCGGATAAAGGATCGATCGGAGCTTGAGAAACTTTGGGTTCCACATTGTCACCAACATTACTTCTCATGGGAGCTCGTCATGGCGGCATTTTCTGAAAAGCACAGAACAAGAGTTAAGATGAAGACCTTTATAGAGTTCAACTCTATCACACGATTTTAGAGTAGTGAAAGAAGTAAAGTTTCCTTAACGCCTTATAGCCTTCTATTCATAAATGTGGCACGCTTCACACTCATGAACAAGACTCTACTCGACGTGTCTTGTCATACTTATTGTCACGACCCAGGGGTACCCCCTAGATGTAACATGGCGTATAGAATCCTGAAAGACTCTATACAAGCCACTTAGTCCTCATAACATAAGAAAATAGAATAATAAGAGTAAAACACGTTTCAAGTCTCAAAAAGTTTTTCACAAAAAAAAGCGGAAGTCTAGACAATTTGTCTCATCATAGCCATCTATTACAATATTGAATGAAATAGGGCCTAGCCCATACAACATGTCCAAAAGGGAAAGTACATGAAAGAAACTAAACATAAGAAAATCTGTCCTAGAACCATGAGGACTCACCAAGCTCGGGAAACAATCAAAATCCAAGCTCTAGCCACAAGAATGATCACCTCGAGTGCCGGACCCTACACTTAGGAAAAATGTAGGCAAAAGTAGGCGTTAGTATAAAAATGCACTAAGTATGATAGCCATGCATAAAAACACTTGAAACATGCAAAAAGGGACATTTCATTTGAAAGCATGTAATTACCAAGTTAAACATGATATAAGAGGTTGGAAATCATAAGTCATAAAACACAGCCAACATAGTCATCATCATCTTTAAAACCTTTGAACTCATATACAAAGCTTCTTGAGTGACCATAGTTCATTATTCATGTTCTTGTTGTGGGAACATATGATCATATGAGCTATAACATGACCACCCGGTGTTACCCACACCAAAAATGTCACGCCCCGAAGCTACCCCCAGGACACGGACACGGGACCTAGGATCACGAGTGACCCCAAGCTAACCCTATTGACATAACATAAGCATACTAAATAAGCTGGATTAGAAAATTACTCTGCGGAAGCTAAAACATGAAATGATGGGGAATACCCATAAACTATCTGAATATAGAAAATCTGAGAGTTTAACAACATCTGAAAATTCAAACTCAAATGCTAAAGTTGAATCTAACTATGTCTGAAATAAGCCTCTAACTGACTAGAAGTGCTGGGACATGCCCCAGCTAGATCTAGCAAAACTAAAACTAAAACCTAAAATCGAAAGGAAACATGTTTATCGTCCTCGGAGAATGAGGACTCACCACTGATACTGCTGAGCTGAAGATCGGGAACCGATCTATGCGTGATCTGGAAGCCAAGAACCTGGCCCTACATCACGAGAATATGTAGCGCAGAGTATGTGTGAGTACTTGAAAGGTACTGGGCATGCAGGATAGAGTAAAGCTGAATAATAACATAACTGAACATAGCATTTAACTAAGCAATGATATGATATAAGCATGGTACTATACTAAGAATATTGAACATGAACTAACTGAATGCAATGACCAAGTTTATAACATGCTGAGACTGAAATCTGACTGTAACTGATAACATGGTCAATGTAATAGAATCTGACTGTGAGAGAGCTACTAATAACCGACGTAAAACCACATGAGCTAAATGTGGAGTCCGATGTATACACCCCATCGAGAGGACCCAATATACCCTGCCAAAGGTATAGAGGCATGACTAGCGTGATCACTAAAATGATGCCCACAGAGGGGACTTACATCCTACGGGGCACGTAGTTCTAGGACTATTAGGTTACGCTGAACCGTAGTCCAACTCGGTATTAAGTCTACTCCCAACTGATTATGTAAAATAACACATTATGACTGAATTTCTGTAATACCGGATAGCTCAAAATACTGACATGCAAAATATGAGAATGCAACATTAATGTACTGATAATGAAACATTCGTAACTGGGGTATGTATGTCTGAATATAACTGACCTAGCATGTGTAATTCATGAACTAAACGAATCTACACAACTAGGGTTCTAAATTTCATGCAAGAACTGAAGCAACAACATAATAATTTGATTTGGATCATTCTAGCAGCTAAAACCCAACAATTTCTAACATTCAAGAAACCCTAGGTCTAGATAATATCAAGGGAATCAAGATTCTGACTGAATTCTAGGGACCTAATGGGCGAAAGGAACCCACGAGTGAAATCCCACATACCTGGTGACGAATTCCACGGAAAAATCTTTCGACTTCAGGGCTGAAACTGATGGAAACTCGTTGCGTTCTTGGACTAGGGCTTGGTCGACTCTTTCTCCTTCTGCATTCTAAGTTTTCTAAGTTTTTGGTGAATGATTGATTAGGGTAAGTTCTAATTTAGTTTCTAGGCTGAAACTGACCAAAACTACGCAGTTTAGGGGTTAAACGACGTAGTTAAGGGGTCCAACGCATAGGGAAAAGACCAAACAAGCCCTGACTTAAAATCTGTCGGGGTCACTGACGGACCGTGGATGGACCGACGGTCCATTCTGGTCAACCATCAATCGATACTGGGAGGCGGTTCTGGGGGTCTTGATCCACGGATCAGGACCACCGGCCGTGGGTCGACCCTTAGAACCATTTTCTGGACTTTCCTGAGAGGGGTTGTAGGTGGCCAACCACGGACCACCACCTACGGTCCGTGGGTGGTGCCCGTCGGTGGCACCTGTAATTTATGATTCCTGCAATCTGGTCTGTCTAGGATACGGGGTGTTACAGAAAAGGGTTGTCCTACTTGCCTAAGGTAGAACCATGGTTTGTTAGCTTAGGTGGATCCACTAGCTAAATATCCTATGGGGGCACATAGTTTATGGGATAAGGAGATTGTTACTAGAAACCCGGCCACGACTGACGTGAGGGCTTCCATCTCAAGAGATTGCTTCTAGAAACCTGACCTCAACTAACGTGAGGGCTCCCATCTCAAATCAATATCCACTCGGTGCTAAGCATTAATCCCACGGAGTACTTATTAAGTCTTGACTTAACTCATGTTTCATGGAAGGATGCCCTTGACAATCAATCCAACTTAGTTCATTAGGATAGCTCTTAGATCATGCGTGAGAAAGCCTTTCACCGTCCATGTCTACATGTAAATCTTAGATACAATTATGTGAGAAAACCTTTCACATCATGTTCATTATGTGTTCATGAGAATAGCCTTTCAATCAACACAACAACAATATCATAATCATTGACACTTCACTCTCAATCTGTTCTTAAAGCATTTACATAGATTTCATAAAACATGTATAATCTCATACTTTGCCCTTTCAAGGTTCAAAGCTTACTTTCAATCAACACATCTAGAATTCAAGCATCATAACATTCCTCATTCATCAACAAAGACCCACATCATAAGATCAAAATTGAGAAATATGGGAATTTCATGGGTTCTTGGGGATATATCATAAAAACCATTAGAAATCATCAATTCATGCTTAATATAACATAATTCAACAATTAGAATCAAGTTTGAAAGGAACCCATGACTTTTGAATCAAACCCTAACAATTGGGGATTTCTATCTTTTTGAAATTGGAGATTTTGAGAGGACTCCATGGATGAAAGCTATCCATGGATGAAAACTACCATACCTTACTATCAAATCCCAAAGAAATTGATGTACAAAATCTTGCTCTTGAAACCCTAGCTTGAATCTCCTTCTTCTTCTTCTTCAAGTTTTCTAAAGAGAGAATTTTTGGAGAGGATGAACTTTGGGATTCTTTTTGGATTTTGGAAAATATGACTTAATTGGGTGAGTTTTAGAGTTAAAATGACTTATATAGTGGTCCTAGACTTAGGCAAAACGACCTCACTTAAGTTAGATTAAAACCGGAATTGACCAATTAACCCTCAACTTAAGGTGACCTGCCCAGGGACCACGTGAGGTCCCACGAGCCATGGTCTTGACCGCGAGCCGTGGTCCCCTCCGTGGACCTTGAGGCAGTGGCTAGGCAGCCTTTCCCCAAAACTCCTAGATGTTAAGGCATCTCCACGACCCTTACCACGGGTCGTGGTCCTTACCAAGGGTCGTGGTGCCCTTCGTGGGTCATAAGGCAGTGGTTAGGATTGCCACCCATTGCCCCCACAAGGTCAAGTCAAGACCACGACCCTTCCCACTGGTCGTGGTGGTCTTCACGAGCCGTTAAGTGGCTCGTGGGGAGGGTCCTCATTTTGGGCAGTTTTGGCATGGCTACTGCCTAGCCCACCACGAGCCACACCAAGGGTCGTGGTCCTTACCACAAGCCGTGGTGGTGGGCGTGGTAGGTGGGGCAGTGCCTAGGGGAGAGTGGACTGCCCTAGTCTTCTCCCTTGGCCCTTGCCCAATTCCATGGCTCTAACCCTCACATTTAGCTCTAGTTTAGCCTACTAGTTTTCGGGGTGTTACACTTATAGAACCTTTATCACCTAATGCTCTAATACCAAGTTTGTCACAATCCAAAATACACCCTAAACGTGACATGGTGAATAGGACTCTATGAGGCCCTAAACGATCAACTTGCCATAAGCATGACACTATGAATCATATATTATTAAAAGTGAAAAGTTGAATTACCATTTTACCCCTATACTAAATTAAAAATATATAAAACATAAGAACTAAACTAGACCTTCAATGTGAGAATTTGAAGAGTTGTAATGAATGTATATTTAGATCAGATTCATTAAAATAATTCACTGCAATTCAGAAACGTCCTCTATAATATTTGATTGGTTGTTGTTAAAGACCATTAGTTTTCCAAGCATTACAGCTTTTTATTCTCTTTAATAACAAAACCATTTGTGTGTTGGTGCAAATAAGGTTGAATACGTAGTAATGGAGATTTTGGTTGAGAATCTGGTAAAACAACGTCAAAGATGAAGGTGTCCTGAAAAAATGAATGTTGTAGTTTTAGGCGTTGGTGAGGAGAGAGGTCACACATGGCTGAAGTCGGTGGTGGAGTTGGAACTGATACGGCGGTAGGATTTTTTGTCTATACCACACTCTTGAGGTGCGGTCTTTCTTTAATCCTTGCTTATAAATCGAACTACCCTTTTTAGAAAGAAAAATAAATAGTATATGTTATTTTTGTCATGTTAGTGTTTGTATTTAATAGTTGCGCTTTAAATCACATTGGAAGTGTTTCATAGGCATTAATCCTGATTATATCGTTAAAATGAAAACAAGCCAATTATTTAAGGGGTCGTACAATATTTGGTCGATATTGAACATCAAAGTCGATTCCTTTTGCAGATGTACTATACAAGCACATAAGCCAATTACAATCTTTGCCCTTTTTGTCACCTTCATTAATTATTCATCACATCATTCTCCTAAAAGTTGACTGAAGAATCATAGGTATTTTCTTTCATTTAGATAAAATTTTAAAAAATAAAAATGATTCTTTATCCAATTTTTTTACTAGCAACAACTTCTAATTCTTCTATATTTTTTTCTTCCTGAAATTTAAATTATGCAAAAGACAAAAGAGGCAATTGAGGTGATCATTAGTCTTACAAAAGAGTGTTTTGATGTTTATAATAAGCAATTTAAGGAGTTCTTCAATTTTTGAATGAAAATCGCCATTGGACATGTCATAAGGTATTTCCTCTTCATTTATGCTTTACTAACTTAGTCAAGGTTACTTTGTTCTCTCTATTACCATAATCTAATTTATCGATATGCTTATTTTTTTCTCTATCCTTCATGTTATACCTTTAATTGTTGTGTTTTCAAATAGAAAGAGATTCCCTCTTATATATCTATATATATTATAAGGAACAAAAATATAATTTCAATGTGTTTATGCACACTCTTCTGAGTCCAATGGTGGATATGCGTACTTATTGCTTATAAAAAATGACAAAGCAGACCAATTCTACCCATCCAATATTCCTAAGGGGGAATATATTTAAAGATATTCTTATTTAGAGTATATACTTTTTTCGTACAAGTCTAATTCCTATATATTGGCCGAGTGTAAAAAAGCATATTATTTAAACACTTATAATGTTGCAAGTAAAATGATTAGCTATGTGGAATACCATTATGCAAGCTACTAACAGATACATGATTGTCAATGCTCTAATAAACATATTTTTCTTCATTTTTTATTTTACTCAATGTAAATGTGTGATATTGCAATTTATGTGCTTAGAAGTTACAACTATAAATTGTAACGTTGTTGGATATCGTTTAATTGCCTAAATGGTAAATGATGATGTATGTCATATTTCATCAAATGTTACTGTTTGGCACTTATGGACCCTTTTGTTGATGTTGTTGTTCAGTTCTCTTTGTGGAATAAGGATTTTAATATGATGAGCTTTTTAGAATAATTTGTGCAATAAATTCAGGTAAACATCTTAGAATAAATTTAGAGCTTAGCCGATTTCGAGGACATGATTTTTAATTAATTGAGATACCTAAAGAAGATCAATGTTCTATCATTTTTAGTAATTTAAGCTTTTCTTAATTACTATTCCTTAATGTTATAACTCAAACAACTATTTACTCGATATTTAGAAATATAGAATACACACGCGTGCGTGCGTGCCCAAAACTAGTATCAAATAAAGAGAATACAACATAAGAACGAGATATAAGTATCAAGACTCTTTCAACTCATAGGAAAAATATCAAGAAAGTACATGACTGAAATAAAGCGGAATACATCATCTATTTTTGACAAGGCCTCTACTAATCATAATTTGGTTAGGATAAATCGGTAAACCACGAACCAAGTCTGAAAACTAAAAAGACATCAAAAGTAATAAAAGTGCGATAATGGTGATGCCCTCGAACCATGACGACTTACCAATCTGCTAGCAATGCTGAATCAATCCAACTAGCCACAACCAGATGGAGGAGCGTTAGATCCTATGTTATGAAACAATATATGTAGAATGTATGAATCAGTACTTTGAATATACTGAGTATGAGGAAAATGCACAAAAACATAAACATGATAATATAAAGAGTTTAAAGCATGAAATGCATGGCCAATGAAATGTATTAAATCTCAATCACATAAATCATGAATCATGGGACAAGGTCAATGCACATTTGAAAATCATGAGGATAGCTTAAGTCATAATCATTGAGAAAATCATAAATCATTTGAAGTAAAAACATAGTTTGTTGTGAGATATTTACCATTAACCGACATAAACCATGTAAGCTATAACATGAAATTTGGTGTCTTACTCCCGCACTCAAAAGAGATGTCCTACTTTTTTAAGGTAAGGACCATACATATTAGCTAAGGTGGATCCACTAGCTATGTCTTTCTAAGACAAATCTTGTGGGGGACACGTAGTTAGGGACAAGGGAATTGCTTCTAGTGACCTGACCTCTACTAACAGTGGAGCCTCCATTCCAAAGTCCTCTTGGTGCTGATAAAAATGCCAACGGAAATAGGCATAATCATAATCATATCATAATACTTGAAAAGGTAAGAATCTAGTCATACCAATCCAATCATAACTTTATATAGAATAGCTCCTTTCAAATACATGATTTCATAACACATTCATAAAAACGTTTATCTTAAGCATCAAAATCATGATCATATTTCATAGTGAGAAAACCTTTTACAAATCATTTAGATACTTTATCTAAAAGCATCATTTATTCATAAATTCCTCAATTTCATGATGCATGCATAATTTCATAATCAGAGTTCATAATGTAGACATATAGCATGGGTTCATATGAAATTCATTGAAAAATATGTAAATTGGATCAAAATATGCATAATAATATCAAATGTAGACAATTGAATCATAATAAGTTGAACCTATGAAGAATAACATAAAACTCTAGAAAAATTATGTTGAAATCATAAGAGAGATTAAGTTTTTTTGGGATCCAATGGATGAAAGATATCCATTGGTGAAGTTCACACATATCTTGGGTAACCAAACCCCTAAAGATTGAAGAAGAATTCTTGAAGTTTGAAGAAACCCCAGAACCTTCCTTTTTGAGAGCCTTGAGAGAAAACTTGGAGAAGAAGATTGAAGGGTTTTGGGAGGTTTTTAGTGAATGAGATGGAATGGATATATTTTTAAGAGTAAATGTAGTTGTAGGACTTATTTATAGGGCCAAAACGATGTAGTATAGGTATAGAAAGGATAGTAAAATACCCAAAAGTTCCTGAACTAAAACTACCGGAGGACTCTACGATTTGACCTATGGTCTGTGGGAACTTCTACAGACCGTCCTGGTCATTCGTCGAACTTTCTATGGCCCGTAGGGCCCTCTCATAGAACCCAAAATCAACTCTAAAATTTTACTAAGTCTGGATCACTTCTACGGACATTTCCTACCGCTCGTACAAACTTCTACAAACCGTCCTTCCGGTCCGTATACCCTCATCTGAACTTGACATTTTTTAAAACCTCAACTCAACTTCTAGGACTGGACTCTACAGACCCTAGAAGTTTGTACGGACCGTAGACTCGTCCGTAGACTAGTTGCACCAGCAACTCTTCTGAAGTTTTCCTTTCAATTCAACTTACCAAATTCCGAGGTGTTACAATTTATAGCCAATAAAGGTAGTATGAACATATGTTTATTGTGTCTTATCATACAAGTTACTACCCTTCATAATAGTCGCAACCCTTCGTAAAGATCACAACTCATTGAAAAAGTCACAACCTTTTGAAAAAGTCACAACTATTGAATGTGAAAAAAGTGTTTGTTTTTAATATAATATAATATAAATAAAAATATAGAAAATATACTAAAATGGGTGTTTTAAGTTGTGGGTATTATAGTAATTTAATATAACCCTTAAAATAGTAAGTTAAGGAGTTCATGTTTTTAAGGTAGTATAGAAGATAAATGCAAGTTCTTAAGCAATCTTTGTTAGATTTGATGATTTTATGTCTTTTGTACAGGAAAATAGACTAAAGCAAGAGATGGGGCAAATTATGCTGAATATGGCCGGTGACAGCTTACTTGATGGTTTGTCAAGCATATGATGGGGTGTCATTTACCATCAGGTTTGATACAAGGAAGCCACGAACTATTTAAGAAAGACGACCCAAGCGACGGCTCGTCAAGCAAGTGACAGAGCGTCTCTACTAGCACCAGGCATCATCAAACTTGGTCGCACACTGTCTAAGGAAGACGGCCTAAGTGATGCCGTCAACTATGGCGTCATATAGAGAAGTGAGCTTTCATGTTCAAGTGTAGTTTGAAATTCCCTAGAACTATAAATAGTTTTTGCTCGGTTTATTTTCATCATCAAATGTTTTGAAAGAGAAAAACACATTGTCATACATTACTTTGGTGTTCTTGAGAGAATTGACTTGGTTTTGAGATCCAAATTGAGATCTTGCTTCCACTTGTATAGGTTCAATCTTCTTATATGAATACAATATATTTGTTTGTTTCAAGCACTATGAGTGGTTGAACTTCATAAATAGGGGTTGTGTGAAACATGGCAAATTGACGCTCTTAGGATGACTATTGGTGAAGATTTGTATAGTGTTAATGTGTTTTGTTAATTCATTCATATTGATCGATTTCTAATGGTTGCAAATATTATAACATGCGTTAGGTGTAACTTCCTTGATTAAAGGATATAAAACTGAGGAAAAGCATTAACAACAAGAATTTGAGGTTCCTAACTCTCATCTAATGGTTAATGTTGTAATAAAATTGGCCAACATAGGGAAATTACCAACTATGTTCAAGAATAAGATCTTGTATTATCTTTGTTGAATCACGGCTGGCTTGTTTTTGCTTCCCACGTGTCATCTTCTTATTCGTCCACCAATCCAATCTAGATTTTACCCTAAATACAATAGGATCACTCCAACTCTTACACGTGTGTATGGTTAGTAGTATTTAACAGATAGAGAAGGGTTATTCAATATGGCAAAATTTTATGGACATGTGCAAACGATTTAGGCACATCTCCATCCTACTTGCTTTTGTTCGTTCATGTATAGAGCGCACTTGTTCATCTCAATTCTTAAAAAGAAAGGAAAAAAAAAAAGAATGACTAGTCCAATCTCCATCCTACTTGCTTTTGTTCGTTCGAAAGCCAAAAGTAGCTACTGACCTTTGATCCTTGGAACAAGACTAGTTTACATATTTCCTCTCGATAAATATTTTACCCCAACCACTGTCCTTGTGCTACATAGAGCTTAGAGTTAAATTTGCACAATAAAAAAAAATCTAAGTTCCAAATCTTATAGTCCCACCACTCCGTGATGTGCACTTATCAAGTTAAAATTCAACTGCAAATAAATGTATTTTATCATTCTATTTCCATATTTATAGAACATATCTTTAGGTAAAAGAATGTCTCATTAATGATACATTTAAAGTAAATTTCAGCTATGAAGGATAACACCAGATTAAATTGTGGTGTCACATAATTTTTTATTTGATTGGCAAGTTCGAAATAACTTATCCCAAAATTAATACTTAATTAGTATCGAGATAAGTTATCTCACCCCTTTAGGGGTATAGTAATTGCGAGATAACTTATCCAAAATAAAATAGATAAAATGACAAAGATATCCCTTTAAACCCTTTTTATACATCACTTTTCACATTCATGTATATTTACATTATTTTTAATACTATGTATAATAACAATCGTAACTTTCACTACTCTTCAATTTTATTATTATATTTTTTCTATTAAAAAATTGCACCGTTTAAATATAAATTTTGTTTATGAATTTATTTGATTAATTCTTTTGTTTATTTTTATTTTGATTTCTCATAAATCCTCTTTTACTTTAATAAACTTAAAGATGGAAATTTTATTTTTAAGCTAAATAAGAAAAAAAAAATGTTTGAAATACATACCGTACCATCATGGGAATGCACACACAAAAATATTTAAGTTAAATGAGATGAAAATTTTATTTTTAAGAATGAATAACTAAAGCTTGCAAAGAAAATATAAAAAAGCTAAATAAAAGATTTTTGTAAACAAACTTGTTCTTAAAATTAATGCAATGCACACTATTTTGAATATAACAAACCAAACATTCAATAAGAAATTATCTCGGTAAAACTTATCCCATCTTAACTAATCCCAACATAATTTATCACATTATAGCTAATCTCATTATAACTTGTATTCAAATCAAACGACGGTAGGAACTATGACTTAACAAAAGCTTTCCAATTATGAGTGGCTGAAACATCTTTTCCTTTTCCTTTTCCATGTCTAATGACTTGGACATGAAACCTATCCAGCAATGAAGCATAGAAACCACAATGGACATTGCACTCTGAACTGTAGCAAAGGTTACGTGACATTAATATGAAATATCCGAGCTCACTATTGTTTTTTTACGAGAGATTCAAATGTAAGCCAACGTTGAACTCAGACTCTCATCAAATAACTGCTAACACAACCTAAATTAATCATGAACTCTTAACACAAGGCTCAACGTTCATACACTAAAAAACTAGCCTCAGACAAATTTAAGTGTTTACCAAGGCACAAGGATAAATAATCCAAATTTGCCAACTTGAAAGATACATGTAACTAAACTTAAAAAACAAAGCAGGAGATCCTCGGCAGACTGCCACAGTCAAAATTTCTCTATGCCATTATATGACGACAGGTAAATAAGGAAATCTGTCCAGAGGCAAGTACAAGTTCAAGGGAAAAAAAAACGAAGTGCACGGGAAGCTCTTCACAACTCAACACATCAACCTCCAACTAGTAAACAGTCAAAATTTCTCTATGCCATTATATGACGACAGGTAAATAAGGAAATCTGTCCAGAGGCAAGTACAAGTTCAAGGAAAAAAAAAACAAAGTGCACGGGAAGCTCTTCACAACTCAACACATCAACCTCCAACTAGTAACACCCTTATCTTTGAGTTCCTATTTTTTCAAGATGAAAATAGCAGCTGACAAAACAAGTATAGGGGAGATTGCCAAATTTGGAGCACATCAATCGTTCCAGATTCCAATTGCAACTTCTAAGTTCTACAGCAGTTCTAAAATAAGTCTTTTTAGATACACAGACATTGTCAGTAAAATACTTATCAAAACATTATGAGATGTCAGATGCAGGAGTCAGCATTCCCCTAATATATGCTAGTAAAACTGTAAGAACTACTCAACTTTCTCCATCTTCACCAAGCTCACCATCTTCTAGCTCTTCATGACCACCATTTCGACGTGATCCATCCCTATCTCTTCTGTGTCTTTTATGCCGACTTTCACCATCGGATTCAGGTGAATGTGCATGCTGTCATGAAAGCAGAAAAAGAATATCAATATTGCAGACTGCCAAAGAGTACAATAAGAACAGAGAACTAACTTTAAATGGAGATATTAGAACCTTCTTTGACTTTTTACGATCACTGCTATGTCGGTGGGACTTTCTAAATTCCTCTTTCTCGTCCCTGTCGGATGCCACCTCATCGTTAGAGCTATGGTGACGCTTCCGGTGCTTCCTTTCTTTGTCTCTTTCAGATTCCTCTTTCTCATCCTTGTCAGAAGTCAGCTCGTCGTTAGAGCTATGGTGTCGCTTCCGATGTTTCCTTTCTTTGTCTTTTTCTCTCTTTCTCTCTTCTTTGTGCTCATAGCTGTCTGTTACATCCATAGTCACGCTATCTGGCTCATCTTTTTTTGATCGTTCTTTTCCCCTTTCTTTCTCCTTCTCACGCTCTTTTTCCTTCTCTTTTTCTTTCTCCCTTCTCTCCTTATCCTTTCTCTTCTCTTTCTCATCTTTTTCTTTCTCTTTTTTGACCTGCAAAGTAGCACAATCTAAACAATGAACTGATATGACACAGAATCTAATAGCTGTTCCGGAGTTTGTTAATTATAGAATCTAGGCCAAATGCATAAACAACCCCCTTAAGGTTGGCTCCAATTTTCATTTTGAAACCTCAACTAAGAAAAGTTTCAATTGAACACTCCAACCTAACAAAAATTGTGCCTATTAAACACAAAATTGGCAGTCCCAATCCAATAGAGGTGTGTGAGCGCACTCTCTTATGCCGTGGCAAATCAAATCAATTATAAAAAAAATAAAAAATATACATGTCAGTAACAGAAGTATAAAAAAGAAAAAGGAGACACAAAGATACACATCAATCAGACCTCCTTTGGGTGTTCATGGTAGGCGTCCTGTGATCAAATCCTTCATGCCAAAAGGATAAACATCAATCCAATGAAATTGATTATATTATATGCCACAATTTAGCGAACTAAAGTGGCTGCATATTGAGGGTGGGCATATTTGGAATTGCAGAAGAATTGGGTAAGTAAGTCCACATTTCCCTAACACTTGTTGGAGTATCACCTTCTCCAATGAGCACCTCACCGGAACTCTCTTTTCCTCTACTCTTTCTTCAACGAGAAAGAGCTAAAGCTCACAGACTGATTTTGGGGAAGAATTCTGTGGGTTCACATTTCCCCAACACTTGCCGGAGTATCACCTTCTCCGACGAGCACCTCACTGCAATTCTCTCTTTTACTCTCCTCTTTCTTTAACGAAAAACACCAAGGCTCTCCAACAACTTCTCCAGTATCTGAAATCAGTTGAAGATCCCGAAACAGTGACCATTTCAGTCACAGCCATTTAAAGCCCCTTAAGTTCATTGTGACTTCCTAATTTGTGTTCATCCCTTATTTGTTGATTTTCTTCTGTTTTCTTCCAATTCACCTCTCTCTTCTCCTTATCATTTTGGGAAATTGTTCTATGTTGAATTCATAATTTGTTAAGGAATTCCAAGATGTTGCATTCCACTACTTCTTCATGTCCTTTGCTGAAGGAATTGCGGACATGAATATACCGGTGGCATCAGTGTGTATCCACTTTTTCTGGCGACCTTGACTGCATTCTAGTGGTCCACATTAATGACCGAAATATTTGTGTAGAGGCAGACTAAATGGACAGGAAGAGAGTGGTCATGCCGTCGCCAGATTTGAAGGGGGGAAGAAGAAGGTGGTGGCGACTGATTTTGAAGAAAGAGGAGGGGAGATGGTGGATGATCGAATCTGAAAAAGATAGTGGAGGAGGTGGTGGTTGCAGCAGATAGGATATAAGGAGAAAGGAGTTTAAGAAAATGAAAAGAAGTTATAGTTAAGCATTTAGGCGCTCATCTTTGGGTGAGACTCACCACCTTGTGCCACATCTAGTAAAAAACCACCCATTTCAGCCCATTAAAACCACCCATTTCAGCCCATTAAGAATTGGGTTGATATGTAGCCCAAATTGACTCGCAACTCTTGTCAAAATATTTTTGAAAAGACATTTTTTTTTTAATTTGATATGTTATTTATAGTCATAAGAAAGAAAGAAAAATAAGTATTAGGTACTAAAAATTTATAAAAGAACAAACAAAGCAATTAAAACCTTAACAAGAATTGGGTGGGTTGGGTTATAACCCACATTTCAGCCCAAGTAGCTTTTGGGCAGGTCAATAACTCGCTCATTTATGTACTCAGACCAATTTGACCCGCCCAAATTTAGCCCAACCCACCCATTTGCCACCTCTAGCCACATTAGAGCAAGGTGCTCAATAGGTATTGGCCTTAGTTAAGGTATCAAAATGAAAAACAGGAACCAACTGAGTTGAGATCAACCAAGCTTTTTGCAATATCAAGTAGCGCTCAACCTAGCTTAGCCAAAGTATAACCTAGAGCGCGAAACGATTCGATCCCGAGTCAGCTCTTTGATATTTCGTTTTGCATAATGCTTCACCATTAGAAAATTTAATTTATAATAAACTAGTTGATTAAGAAAATATAAACTTTACTAGTTTAAATTGGTAATTACATTCAAGTGTGATTGATTTATATACATTATTAATCTAGATTAGAACTCAATTTAGATGACGTTAACTTAATATTGAACATAGGATAGAATTTTCAGGCAGAATAAAAAATAAAAATAAAGCAACAATATATTCGAAAAGAACTGTACAATATTTAAATTCGTTGACTTTTGAATTCTTAAATTTACAACATTTCATACCACCATAAAGTAGTCTTAAGTAATGATGTCTATAAAAAGTTTAATTACATCATATTAATTAAGAAGTGTAATATTATAAATTTATTTTAACATATAATAATTATTGAAATCAATATTTTGTTAACTTAGTTAAAAGATTAATGATGAATTTTAGTTTCTCGGTGCTAAATCAAATTCTATCTCCATTTGGGGAAACATTTAGAGAAATATGAGAAGTTGTCAAACTGGAAAATGATCATATCTCCTTGGGCGGAAGAGTGGTGCTTATCAATAGTGTCTGAAATTCTCTACCCACGTATACTCTATCGCTTATTCCCTTCCTGCAAAGTGTCTAAAGAGTTGGACAAACTTCGTAGAGACTTCCTCTGGTAGGGTAACCGTGAAGAGAACTTTTAACTTGGTCAAATGGGACTTGGTTATCAAATGCGAGAAACTCGGGGGGGATTTGGAGATTTTAGAGATTCAAAGGCACATAGCAGCAGTCTTCAATGCAAATGGATATGAAGGTTCAATTGTGAATGTAGTTCTCTTTAGAGGGAGGTGAGTTGCACTAAATGTGATCTACTAAACCCTTGGATCACTACAACTACCCCCCCCACCACCACCCACCCACGTTGGCACCGCATCTGGAAACACATTCGGGCATGGTGAGATTTCTTCATGTTGAACTCCTCAATAAAAGTGGGGAACAACAGAAAGGCTAGATTTTGGCATGATAGATGGTACAACAACTCTCCTATTAAAGATATCTACCCAGGCCTTATCAGCATTACCTCCCGTAAAGATGCTCTCATTTCTGATTTCTGATTTCAAGCAAGATCACAGCAGGCTTATCACCTTCAGAAGGAACTTAAATGATTGGAAATTAGAAAGGTACCTGAGTCTATTGAACCTTCTCAGTGGCTCCCCTTCTGCATCTTCTGCCCTAGAGAGCCTTATTTGGGACAACCAAAAGCCAGAAGAATGGTGCTCGAGTACGATGATTTTGTTGTTCAAGAATAAAGGTGACATTCAGAATAGCAACAACTACAGGGTATCAAGTTACTAAGCCATACTATGAAAGTTTGGAGAGAGTGGTGGAGTTGAGGATGAGGAGGGATATGTCTGTCTCCGAGAACCAATTCGGATTCATGCCAGGGCGATAAGGAGATTGTTGGAGTTGTATAGGGACAAGAATAGAGACTTACACCTGGTGTTCATTGATCTAGAAAAGGCATATGACAGTCCCTAGGGAGGTCCTTTATTGATGTTTGAAATCTAAAGGTGTACTAGTGGCATATATTAGGGTAATTAAGGGCATGTATGATGGAGTCAAAACTCATATTAGAACAATAGGAGGTGACTCAGAACACAATCCTATCGTGATGAGGTTGCACAAAAGGTGTTGCCTTAAGCCTTAATGATGGACTTATTGACATGACATATTCAAAGAGAGGTGTCGTGATAAGTAATTCCCAGATGACATAGTATTGATTGATGAGATGCATGGTGTAGTTAACGATAAGCTGAAAGTTTGGAGACAGACCCTAGAGTCCAATGATTTTAGTACCTTGCTTGGTACACTTTTTTAGCCTATGTAAAACTTGCACTAGTTACATTCTCTATTGTGTATTGAGGTATGTATCACTAATACCATTGACTTTCATGTATTAGTAATACAAAGAGTTTCAACACATGCATTAGATTGATTAATGACATAATTACCCCTCAAATTCCTCTCAAAACATTTCACATTTCCTAAAGCTAGAGAGTGGAGGGTATTTTTGTAAACAAACATCTTTTTGTAGAAGTTATGCAAGGCTTGCTATTTCTAATACATCAAACCAAACAGTGTATAAAAGAAATAATGTCATCATAACTAATACCAGCATTACTAATGCAAGCACTACTAATACACCATATTTAGCACAATTCTTATACACTCTACCAAATAAACCCCAAGGGTTTTAGGTTGAGAATGACCAAGACAAAATACTTGGAGTGCAAGTTCAGTGATGTGCTTGAGGTTGACGTGTGAGGCTTGACACAGGTCATTCAAAAGAGAGATAGTTTCAAGTATGACATAAAGGCTCGCATTTGGAATTTTGTGGGATAAGAAGGTGTCACTAAAACTTGAAGGCAAGTTCTGCGAAGTGGTGGTTAGACCTGCTTTGTTGTATGAAGCGGACTATTGGCCGATATAGAACTCTCACATTTAGAAAATGAAAGTGGCAGTGATGAGGATGTTATGATGGTATGTATGGGCATACTAGAAAAGATAAGATTAAAAATGACGATATCCGATACAAGGTGGGAGTGACTTCGGTGGAAAACACGATGCGAGAAGCAAGACTGAGATGGTTCTGGCATGTGATGAGGAGATGCACGGATACCCAGTGCAAAGGTGTGAGAGGTTAGCTATGGATGGATTCAAGAAAGGTAGAGGTAGAGATTAAAGGTGATTAGACAAGACATGGCACAGTTGCAACTCATTGAACACGTGACCTTAGATTGGAAGATGTGGAAGACACGGATTAGGGTAGGAGTGTCTTGATTTGTTGTCCATTCTAGTAATCATAGTATTACTCTTGTTTCTTGTTTTTTGGTTTTTGTTATATATGTTGTTTTGTGTAGTTCGATTGTAGTATTATTTTGTTGTAGTATTGTTTTGCTACTATTTGTTGTTTTATTACCATTTGTTGCTTCCTTTATTTCTATTACTTCTTTTTCTAGACTATTTTTATCTTGAACGGAGGGTCTATCAAAAACCACCACTCTACCTCTGAGGTAGAGGTTAGGTCTCCATACACTCTACCCTTCCCAGACCCCACTTTGTGTGACTACATTGGGTATGTTGTTGTTGCTTACCTTTTCCTCCTCTCGTTTGCGTTCCTTTTCCTTTGCTTTTTCCTGCAACCATGCAACATATTCCTCAAAGACTGCCCTTGAGATTGTCTCTTCACCAATAGCTCTGAAAGTAGTGAAATTAACAGAAGGTATTATGATCCATATAGTGAAACCAAAAATGGAGTTCTAATAAATAATAATAAAGCAACTAAAACGGGAAAAAAGAAGCCACCTGAACTCTGAACTGTCCTCCACAAGTTCTTTGCTCTCCTCCCAACTAGAGGAATCAGTTATTTCCTAGAAGGTCCAGATCACAAAGTGAGCAACAAATACAAAGGTGAAGTAGGAAAATAGGACAACTCAATAAATCTTTTCCACAATATTTAACATGCCTTGATGGAACTGAGCTTGTCGGTAAAATCTTTTGCAAGCCTTTGACGCTTTTTAGCTTCTTTCTCTTCCTTTTCCTTTGCTCTCTCAACTAGATCCTCAAAAATAAGCTGCAATCAAGCAACAAAGACATTTGGCTAACAGCATAACAACAACAAAGCTCTTCACCTCGTAAATATACACACAATACTACATTATTAGAACAACCATACTGAGGACATCAGTAGACAAACGCAACTACAACAGGCCTCATTTTTTAAGGAAAAAATAAATTATTCACAGGCAAATCACTCCAATAAAATAGTCTGCCTCACATATAAAAGCTCTATTGTTTTAAAAGTTGAAGCAACTGAACAAGTAGTTGTATATTCTGGTCAACAAATGAGACATCATACATGTTATATGCCAAAGAAAAACTATGAACACCTACGAGTCGTACATAGGTTCCGTCAAAAGTTGGTCCAAATAATAATTTCTGAATCTTTCTACGGTTGACCAGTACGGTCCATAGAAAGACCTACAGATCGTACGTCCAAACCATAGGTCGAATCTGGCTATTTTAAAGGGTTTTCGAGTCTTTTCCTAATTATTTTAACCCAATACTATGTCGTTTTGCCTTCTACCCTAAGCCCTATATAAACATTTTGAACCCCCAAATTACCCATTCACAACTCATTCTCCTAAATTCCCAAAACTTGACCAAATTCATCCTCCCAAATTCTCTCAAGTCTAAGGAAGAAGAAGAAGAGCTAGGGTTCCATTTAAGTCTCTAAATTCTCCATTTTTCTTGGGCTTAAAGGATCAAGGTATGTGTGTACTCACCCATGGAGTCCTTTCCTCCTGGGGTCCCCAAAGATTTCAATTTTCAACTGATCAAATTAGGGTTTCAATTCAATGAATGTGGGTTTCATCTAATTATGATTGATTATGGTTAATTGAGTCTTCTAATGCATGAATTGATGTTAATACATGATATTTAGTTGAAATTTGCAGTGACCCATGCCTAAATTATGTTTTCCAACTATGATCCACTGATGAACCTATGAATCCATGAATTATGAAATGATGAAGATATGCATGTAATGATTTGGGGATGCTTTGAAAGAAAAGTATCAATGCTATTGTGAAAGGATTTCTCACTTACTATGATGATCATGATTATGAAAGGTATTTCTCACAAAAGAATTCACATTGATGAAAGGTTTTCTCATCCATGCTGAATTATGTTTAAGGAGCTATTCTATGTTTTGATCTTGAAATTTGTGGATTGGTATTGATCATTGCCTTTCCCTATGTTAAATTGATATTTGACTTTTATCAATTTCGTTAGAATTTAGACTTAGCACCGAGAGGGCTTTGAGGTGGAGATTCAAATAGGGTCTCTAGTAGGTACCTCTATCCCAAACTACGTGCTCCCGTAGGATTGTCTTAAATGACCTAGCTAGTGGATCCACTTTAGTAAATGATGATATGTACGGATTCTACCTTAGCAAGTAGTTTCCCCTTCTTTCGGTATGAGGGATATACCGGATTCCATGATATAGCTCTTATGGTCTTATTGTCGGTTAAAGTTAATATCCCACAAAATGATTATGTTTTCTATGAAGCTTTTCTTATGTCCTTTATGTTAATGTACTTGACCGTGTTTTCATGATTTCCATGTTATTTCTTCTTTAAAGCTTTTATGTTTCAATATGATCATGCCTACACGTTTTAAGTCATTTATGCTATCATGCCTATGTTTATGCATATTGCCTCATACTTAGCATACTTGTGCCTACATTATCCAATGAATGTAGGGTCCGACGCTCCTACCTCCCATACTCGTGGCTAGTCAGTTCTATAGACTTTGAAGATGGCTGAGTCCTCATTTTCCGAGGACCGAGACTCCTTTTATTGTTTTATGTCATTTCCATTTCAAACTTTGTATGTGATGTATGGGTTACGTCCCAATCACGTTCCTTACGATATATTAGATGGCTTTGAGACTTATGTTAAGACTTTCGTTTTTGTCCAACTCTTTTGAATGAAATGCTATCTTTTGAACTCTTTACTTCTATTTTCTTGTATAATGTATGCTAAGTGACTTCTGTAGGGCCTCTCGGGGTCCATACGCCATGTTACGACTAGGGTATACTTTGGGTCGTGACACAAAGTGAGGAAGATAATTAATGAATGGAAAGAAGAAGAGAGGGCGAAAGAGGTGAAAGATTAGACGAAAGGGAAAAAAAGAGGAAGGAGGAGTTGAAGAGTTAGCTAGCCAAAGAGACTAGTTAAGAAAAAATCGTGGGTTTGTTCTTGGTGAAGACCTTGACACAAAATTCTTTCACATGGTGGTCGTAGCAAATAGCAGGAGAAATACTATTGAGTCAATAACAGTGAATGAGGTAGTCTTTGAGAGGGAGGAAGAGGTAAAAGAAGCCATAGAGAGCTTTTATGAGCATTTATTTAAAAAGAAGATGGGTTGGAGGTCAAATGAGGAGACAATTTGATCATATAAGGAAAGATAAGTGGGAGTCATTTGAGAGGGTGATTGGAGAAGAGGAAGTGAGAGAGCATGTGGAGTAGAGTTGTCAATATAGACAAGCCCAGCGCAGCCTAACCTAGAACAGCAGCTCACATGGGCTTTGAAATTTGAAAAGTTGGGTTGGGTTGGCCCACCACTTTGATGGCCCTTAAAATGGCTAGCCAAGCCCAAGCTCATGTCAGTTATCAGTATTGGGAAGGCTTCAAAGGAATTTATATGGGACTCGATAGATAACGCTAGGACCTTTTACTTAGTTTGTAGGAAGTTGTCACGAGCCCAACAAGTCAAGCGGTCTTGGGATGAGATATCTTCAGGTTCTTACCAAAACCTTTAGGAAATGTCTACGTAGATATAGGATGAGGACAAAAAACATCACTTCCTTTCAAGTGCGGCATGTAAGGGATATTTTCAAGGGCAGGAAATAGTTTAATGATGATTACTTTTAGGGTTGAGGAAGGGAACACGACCATTTATTTAAATTTGGGGGGTGGGCATAAGTGGTGTTGGGATGATGCACTAACATTCACATTTTCTAACAGCAATAGAAGTTCAAAGGTTGCAAGAAGGAAGATCCAGCAAACTTGAGGTTCAGAAGGAACCTCTAAGATTAGAAGGTAGGCGAAACTCCAAAGTTACGTCCAACTACTCTATGACTAAGTTCCTTACATGATGGTCAAGATTCTTAGACGTTAGGGGGTACCGCTTCATGGTTTAAGTAGTGAAGCTACATTGTAGGGCTTCTTGGGACTGAGGTTATACAGCATAAAGGAAGAAAACACCTATGTCCAAGAAGGTGATGACACGATGAAGCGATTGTTTTGTTACTTTTTTATAAGGTGACTATTCAGAAAAAAAACACGAAAGGGTGGGACCTATTACGAAAAAAGAGAAAACAATTGCTTCTTATATATGACTAAGGTTCTCACTGTGACTTCTTCTTCTTCATTTCTTTTTTTTCTTGGTCGTTGTTGCGGCTTCTTTTATTATTCTCCTCTCTGTTTCATTGCTTCTGCAGCTTCAACTTTATTTTCTTTGTCTTTTTTTTTTTAATTTTAGATTGTTAATTACTTTTATTTGTTTTTTTTCCTTTTTCCACATAAGTCAAATGGACATATCTATTATTTCAGTTTCAAAATACTTTGCTGATCTTCTTTAATAATAAAAAAAACAATTCAGCTTATAAATTGACTAATGTTGCAGCGTTTTTTCCTTCTTTCTCTGTTTTCAAAAAGTTAGCATAGCGAAAGAGAAGCCCAAAATAGTTTCAACTTATTCTACTAATCTTTTATTTAATTATAAAAATAAGCTAATAAATCTTTTGTGCAATGTTGATTTTGATATTCTTTTATTTCACTTCAATGAAGCGAGCATTTCACTTTTCTCTTAAAGCAATAGTGTCCCTAGTCACTTTTTCCCGCTGCTCGTAAAAAACATTGATGAGTTCCTTCATTTGGTTGGTAGTAGCACGGGAGTGATTTTTATTTTATTTTGTTATTTTGAGCAGTAAACATATCTATTATAAACAAAGAACTACACCAAAGGTGTAATTATTACTAGTAGTCATCATATGAGCAAAACCTACCACCTTTTTCTCTTTTTTTGAGAAGGTAACATTTGTGTATATTCATTGAACTAGTGCATGGTTACACTAAAACCATATTTACAGCTTGTCAAAAAGTAAGAGAACTGAATCTGAATCCTAAAAGGAACCTAGGATATCTATAATGAATTCAGTGTCCTCTAAATACATCTGCTTGCACCAAAAGCAAAAAAGCCTGATACAATTTAGTTTGATCTTTTGAAGATCACAACTCTTGCTTTCAAAACATCTAGCATTTCTTTCTTTCCAAACAATCCACCAAATACAGGCTCGGACAATCCTCCATCTATCTCTATCTGCAGCTCCCACCCCTACTTCTCCCCAACTGTACAAAAGATGTGTGATTATGCTACTCATAGCCCAAGCAAAACCCCTGAGCCTAATGAAAATCCTCCACAACTGGGATGTTATCCTATACTAGAGACACAAATGATTGACTGTCTCAACCTCTTCCCCACATAAATAGCATCTAGAACACATGGAGAACTTCCTTTTCTTGAGATTTTCATGTGTTAAAACTGCTTCTCTTGCCAGAGGCCAAGTGAAACATGACACCTTGAAAGGGATTTTAGGTTTCCAAGTCTACTTCCAAGGCCAAAGAGGTTGTTGTCCACCTTGATTTAGCAACTTATATGCAAAGTTTACCTTGAATGCTCCTTTGTTATTTCTGCTCCACCATAATATATCATGTTCATCCCTTGTTCCTGTAAAAACTTTCAACCTTCCAAAAAAATCAATCATAGTCTCAATTTCCCAACCATTGAAAATCCTTCTAAGTTCTAAATTGGAAATTCCATGCATGTTGTGTCCAAACCTTAGCTACACTCACTTGTTTATTCACTACCAAGTCATGCATCTCTGGAAAGATACTTTTCAAACTAGTAGTGCCCAACCATTTATCCTCCCAAAATGAAGTCTTAAGAGCACAAGATTCTGATAGACTGCCATGGGCTTACCCCATATGGTGTAAGAACCTCCTTTGTCATCCACTTGTTCTCCTCTCCATATTTCGCTTGAATTACTTTTCCCCAGTATGGTTGAGGCTCTTGAGAATACCTCCATAACCACTTTAGTCTAAGGGCTTTGCTCTGCTTTTTCAAATTCCTTACTCTTAGACCCCATGTTTCTTCCCCCAGAGAACCTTGTTCCACTTGACTAAATGTTGGACAGTGGAATCATTTTCCTCCGTCCCTTTCCATAAGAAATCCCTCCTAATTTTATCCAGTCTCTGTATCACTCCATCAAGAATGGGGAAGATGGACATCATGTAAGTAGGCAAGGCATCCAAAACTGAATTAATGAGAGTGACCCTACTCCCAAGGAGATATATTGAGATTTCCATCTTGTAAGCTTCTTCTCACACTTTTCAATCACTGGGGTTCCAGATGTTCAAAGCCTTTGATTTGGCACCTAACGGCAAATAAATGGTATGCAAAAAACCTACTTCCCCTCCCAAAATCCAAGATAGTTCCTCCATATTAGAGACATTATTAATAGGATATAACTGACTCTTTCTCTGGTTTATATGCAAACCTAAGACTCCTTCAAACAGCACCAAGATTGATCTTAAAATCAATAGTTGTCCCTCATTAGCATCACAAAATATTAGGTGTCATCTACATATTGTAAATGAGTGACTTCCATGTTGTCATTTGATATTGAGGTTTGAGTTGTCGCTACCTTAAACCCCTGAGGCATTCGTTCTCTCTGGCCACCTTTATCATGTCATTTAGGCCCTCCATAACAATGATAAAAAGGAGAGGAGATGGGGGATCTCCCTGCCTCAGACCCTTGAGCAGGGAAAAATACCTTCAAGCGCAGTATTTATGATGACTAGAATCTAACAATGGAGATGCAATACTTGATCCACTAAATCCACCTCCTTTCGAAACCCATACATGCAAGCATCTTCAACAAAAACTTCTAATTCACATAGTCATATGCCTTTTCTATGTCCAGTTTGCACAAAATTCTTGCCTTTCCTTGGGTAATTCTTGAATCTACTACTTCATCTGAAAGTAGAATGGCATCCATTATTTGTCGATTTTTAATGAATGTCATCTGTTGAGCATCTACAAGCTTGTCAACCACTTACTTCAGTCTTTCCGTCAGCACTTTGGATAATAGCTAATATACACTTCCTATGAGGCTGATGGGCCTAAAATCTCTCAGTTCCTTGGTACCATTCTTCTTTGGGTTCAGAGCAATGTAGTTGGCATTAAAGCTCTTCTCAAAGATATTGTGAGAATGGAAATTCTTAAAGGTATCCATGATATCCTTCTTCGCTGCATACCAACAATTGATAAAAGACCCCATTGTGTAGCTATCTGGAGCAGGAGCTTTGTCCATGGCACACATCTTCAGACATGCCAGTACTTCTTGCTCCTCAAACTCCCTTTGTAACAGTTCATTTTTCAGTTTCGTGTACTCCTCAAACTCCCTTTGTAACAGTTCATTTTCAGTTTCGTGACCATTGGACAGTTGATTAGGTTGCTGGAAGGTCTTCCATATGAGGTTTCTGAATAAAGCTTCTGATAAAAACTAGTGATCTCCCCTTTAATTCTCTATGGATCCTTCATTGCTTCATCTTGAATTATCAGTTGATCAATGTTATTGCATTTTTTTTTGTGCATTGGCCACTTTGTGAAAATACTTCATATTTTTGTCCCCCTCTTTCAGCCACAAAGCTCTTGATCTTTGTCTTCATGCTATTTCTTCTAAGATGTTGTTCATAGTCCATAATCAAAGATGCCTTCATTGCTGATTCTTCTTCTGTTAGGACTCTATTCTCCATTACCGCATCCAGCATAGCTAATTGACATAGGATTTGGACCCTTTGTAACCCTAGGTTGCCCAAGCTGGTTCTACTCCACTCCTTCAATCAGGCTTACCAATGAATACAAAAGACTCCCACTATTCTCTAATTTTTTTCCACAAAGCCCTTTGTGTTGAGCCACCAATTATCAAACTGGAAATAGGATTTGTTGTGCCCCCAAATTCCACATTGTAGAGCAATGGGACTGTGATTAGAGCACAATCTTCGTAGCACCACTTGTTGAATTTTGTTGAAGCTATCATCCCACTCCTTGGAAATTAAGATCCTATCAATTCTAGAAGCAACATTGTTATTGCCCCCTTTAAATAATCAAAACCTACCACCTAAACCTCATAAATAATCAAAAACACAAGGAATGTCCTCTGCCTCTTGAGGATACTCATGAATAAAACAAAAGTAGAAAAGCACTAGACAATTTATCTTCAACCTCTAAAGGGAAACTCTTTTTCTTTAAAACACCACTAGTTTCTCTCTTCCAAATTGTCCACCAAATGCAAGCTGGGACAATCTTCCATTTCTCATGGGATTACCATCTCCATTCCAGTAAGCTAAAACTTCCAATGTCCCTTGGCATAATCCACCTGATTCCCTCAAAGTGATGAAAACCTGCCAAAGTTGTTCAGTCACTTTACAGTGTAAGAAGAGATGATTTTATTGTCACTGCTTCAGCTTCACAAAAAAAAAACATCTAGAGCATAGCTTGCAGAACCCTTTTCATTAGCTTATCTTGAGTTAAGACAGCTTGTTTTGCCACTAACCATGTAAGGCATGCTACCTTGTATGAAATCTTGACTTACCATATCATCTTCCAAGGCCAAAACCCTGATTGGGAAATTGTGTTGTGGAAGCACTTATATGCAGATTGACAGAGAAAACTTCCTTGTTTGTCTTTTAACCAGAATAGACCGTCATCATTAGTGGAGAAGTCTTTAAACTGTTTCCGAGTGTTGTAGAAATCTGTCAACCTCTCCACCTCCCAGTCATTGAGAAGTCTAAGTTATCCATTAACTCCAGAATTGTAGCATTTTTTTGTTGGTTCAAGTAGTAGATATCAGGAAACAGACATTTCATAGTGTGTTGGCTAACACATGCATCATCCCAAAATGAGATCTGCCCTCCATTACCTACGTTGATCTTAGAACTAATTAAGAGTTTGGGCCACCCGTTCCTGATGGATCTCCACAAGCCAACACCATATGGATTTTTCACTTCCTTGGTAATCCAGTGCTCTTCCATCCCATACCTTGTCAAGATAGTTTCTTTCCACGATGAATGTCCATCTGTTGCAAATCTCCAAAGCCATTTCAGTGGGAGGCTATGATTTTGTCCTCGGGTTCTTTATTCCTATTCCACCTTCCTTCTTGTGGTTATACCTGTATCCCATTTTACAAAGTATATCTTCTTGGTCTCACAATTGCCAGAGAAAATCCCTTTTAATTGCATCCAGTTTCTTGATAACATTCACTGGCATAGGGAATAAGGACATCATATAGAAGTTGGCATGGCATCTAATACACTGTTAATTAAAGTCAATCTACTATTCCAATTAACAAGTTTCTTTTCACATTTCTCCAGTACAACATTCCAAAACTTTGATTTACTCTTAGCACCAAGGACATACCAAGATAAGTAGTAGGCAGCTCTCCTATTCCGCCACCTTATATGTTGGCCAAAATATTGATTCCTGGCACCTCATTTACTGGATAAACAAAACTCTTCCCCCAATTGATGTGAAGTCCCACAATAGCTTCAAACAGAATAAAATATCTCTCAATTATTTCAATTGATCAATCTCTGCATCACAAAACACTAGTGTATCATCTGTATATGGAAGGTGAGAAATTGATGGCCCTTGATCGTCTCCAGGATTAACCTTGAATCACCTGAGCATATCATTATACTTGGATATTCTCAACTTATCACTGAGTCCCTTCATGGACAGAATGAAGAGAAAAGGGTATAGGGGGCTCCCTTGTCTCAATCCTCTCTTAGAAGAGAAGAAACCAGAGGGTGAGCCATCCAATTTATCGTAATCGATTAGTTAACATGGGACTCACCCCATCTTTACATAAGCAATTTCTTGAACAGAAAAAATAGATGCTTTCATGGACTACTTTGACTTTAGGGATTTGCTTCATCATTAGCTAAAGAAGGGAGACAAGGAAGAACCATTATCAGGACAGAGAACTTTATTGTACCAGAAACTTTATCCAATTAGTCTGTCTGCTATCAAACCGCAGCCTCTCCCATGTCCTCCATAGGAATCCTCAATTTAAGTTATCATAAGCCTTTTCTATATCTAACTTGCATAGAATTTCAGGGACATTGGAAATCTTCCTCACATCCACATATTCATTTGCTATTAAAATGGCATCTGTAAGTCGTCTACCTTTCATGAATGTCATTTGTTGGGGATCCACCAACTTAGACACAACTTACTTAAGACTTTCATCAAGGGGAGTGATTTAACAACTAAAAACTTAAGGAAGAAGCGAAATTTCATATACCAATTGGTCTTATGGAAGAGTTTGGTGAAGACATGAACCACATCTTTTTACATTGTCAAGTAGTATCTCACGCATGGGAAATCATTAAATGGTTTGTTAGTTTGCACTTCAATAGGTGATGCAACGCACCAGGAAGGAGGCACTATTCCACTGAACATTCAGAAGAATGAGGAAAAGACTAAAGAAGTGGGATATTACTCCACTAGCACCCATGTGGATTGTATGGAAGATAAAAATAGGAGCGCCTTTGAAGGATAAAAAAATGATATTTTACATTTTTTTTAGGAAAGCCCCTTTGTCCTTATCTCTTTTAGTGCACCCACAGGCAGAGCTAGGGCAAAGGGGTACGGATGAATGCATAAATAATTTTTCTATGCATTTATAATATATGTTGAATTCCCTTGGCTTTACGTGTATTTATTTCTTTAAATTTTGAACCCCCTTCATCGTTGGGTGCACCGACGAGATTCCAATTTGTATACAAGACTGGGTGTCTTTAGTACAGAATCGTATTTATTCGTACATTCTCCACTATTTTATACCACTTGTATAAGGAAGTTTTTCTTCCCATTCAATTATATTATTTTAATCTTATGAAAAATGGTTATAAGAACTTCATGTTATAAACCACCATAGAATGCTGGAATGCATATTCCATGTTATTTGGACACGTAAAAGTTTGTGTTAGATTTGCAGATTGAAATGCAAGAATAACAAATATCTGGAAAGAAAATAGAGACTAGTTTGCAGCTATAAACAGGCAGAAATGGTTCCTACGAGTACGGAAACAAAGCTTAAAAAAAGCTCAGACACCAGCATTGAAAAATAATCCCACATATCATAATCTAAAACTGAAATAAAATACTAGAGAAGCAATCACATTCCAAGTTTAACACCAAGCTCAATCATTTGAAAAATAGTCCTTTCCACAATTAAAAACCTAAGTCCTAAAACCTCTATCTCCAATAAAGACAGCAAATGTACATCCAAACACACTACCCAAACATAACAAGTTTTGAATGCTTAATCTAAAAAAGGGAATTGCCTTCAGTTATCAAGATACGGAGATAAGATAACCAAACAATGAAAATCTACCTCCTTTCTAGGTTTAGGGGGCACACTAATTAATACCTGTAGATTAACATCGTGAATGGATGGGGAACCGATTCCCTCCAAAATTGCAACTTTAAAGTCTTCAAATGTCCATGTTGATGAGATCGTGATCTGAAAATAGTGACAAGACAGACAGAAAATCATACACCAGCAGGTATTTGTGAGAAAAAGTAAATAACAGTACACAAACCTACCTTTTCTGACTTAACTACATCTTTTACACGAATCTTGTCTTCATGATACTGTTAAATAGAGAAAAAAACAAAGTTACTGAAAAAAGCACAAATATCACACTTAAAATTATAGCACAAATGGAATATATCAAGTGACCAATTCTCAAAAAAAAAATTATAGCACAAACAAATCGCATATATGCAAGACCCAATTCAGATGGCACAGTGCTGAATGCCACATATGGCGTAACTATTTTCTCAGCAATGTGTCATGCATCTACCCAATATCGAGTGACGCATCAAACAGCTGAAACACGTAACCACTTCCATTTTTTCATATGGAAGAGGGGTCTGACATCTAACGAGTCTAGCAACAAATTTTGAAAAAGTAGTCATTTTACCAGTTACTAATAAAATAGTGCTATATCACTTATCTTAAAAGAAGGCAAAAAATAGTGGGGTATGACATATTGGGACCTGTTTTTCCAACTCTTCAGTGACATCTTCAAACAAATCCTTTGGTGTTGAACCAGAAGTATTTGATGCAACAGCCTGATAAGCCACAGACTCCTTAACCTACATATTCGCACAACCACAGGTCAATCCGCGAGAAAGGTGGAACTAATAAGAAATAGAATGGAATGATACAATATTAGAGACTAAATTTACTTAAAATAAAGAACTTTATTATCATTGTTTAAAGGTGTTGATGAAGACATAATTAAATAAATAAATAAAACTGTGTTCCTTCTAAAAGCTTAAGCTTCTCAATAAGATGATCACACACTTCAACATGGTATCAGAGTAGATGGAGGAGGTCCTGGCTTCGAGTCTCACCGCCATGCACTATCAAAAAGAATTTTTGTGTGTTGAAGACATAATTAAATAAATAAAAGTGTGTTCTCTCTCTAAATCTTTAAGCTTTTAAATATCTGTCACACTTCAACCAAAGGTAGAGAAGTGGAATACCATCTGACAATAATCGCGCCAAGATGTTTTTGCAGTAAGCATGCCTGCAGCAATATGCTCCTCTATCATCTTTCGGAATGCATCCCGATTCTTGCGCTCTGCACGCCTCAGTTGCTCCTTAAAAATACACTTAGTGAGTTGATCACCCAGAATGAGGCATAGAAAAGGAGGGTACCCTCTTCCAACATCGCCCCCCCGCCCCCCCACACACACAAAAACAAAAAGGAAGTGTCAGAAAGAACCTTTTGCAATTTTCTCTGTTCTTCGTCCTCCTTCTCCAGGTCACGGATGTATTCCTTCAGAGAAGAAAGATATTAGGGTCATCAATTATTACAAAATGGTGTATTTTTTTCCTTTTAAAAAAGGTCAAGAAGAAGAAGCTACTAGAAAAAAAATGAAAACCTCAACATAAACTTTAGGGCATCAACTAGTTGAACTTTAAAAATAACGTGTACATTTAATTTTCACCTGTGTGAATTCTCCTTTTAAGAATTTGATAAAGTTATGCCCTATTTCTCTTACTAGACTCTGCATTCCATTTCAGTAACTTCCTGAATTTCCTCTTAGAAAAAAAAAATCAGAAGTTGTGCCCTCTTTCTTACTTAGGGGTGGCAAAATGGGCGGGTCGAGTCGATACGGGTAGAATGAGTCAAGTAAAAACGGATAAAATATCCGACCCAACCCATATTTGATATGGATAAAAAGGGGTAAACCCAACGATAATATTGATATCCATATTATCCACTGCTTCTTATTATGTAAGGAAATAAGTACTTCGAGATTACAAGTTCATTTTTATTCTTTTTCTCCTTTTAGGGTGTGTTTGAGATGAAGGAAAATGTTTTCATGTTATCCTAGAAAATATTTTTCTGGAAAATGAGTGGTTTTGAGTCGAGATCGGGAGGTCAAAATGTAGGTCTCGAGGTGGAGTCGGAAGTCAGATCCCAGGTCTTGACCCATTTCGGGTGGTGAGGTCTAAGGAAAAATTTGAATATTATTTTCTTGATTTAAGGGAAGTTTTGGAAAAAAAAATCCTTCGTTTATGTATGAAAGTAATTTTCTTAAATTAGAGGAAAATAAGTTCATTTGAAAAATATTTTCCAGAACATTTAAGCCAAACAAACATCAGAAAATTGGGAGGGGGGGGATTCAATTTTTTTGTCCCCATACCAAACACACCCTTAATAAGTGTACTTTTTAGAGATTCATACACCCTTGCATACTTTAAGTGGAGTGCAATTGGTCGATACCCATGGGTTGATTCATATTTGACCCACTTTTAAATGATGGGATAACCAACCCATTTTGGGTCGAGCAGATAACCATAAATTTTTACCCATTTTGTCACCCCTATCCTTACTAGACTTTGCATTCCATTCAGGTAACTTGCCTGCATAAAAACTTTACCTGGAAAATCTCTAAGCGATCAAGTTTTTCAAGGCGTGAACATCTTTCATCATCTTCCAAAAGATCTTGGACTTTGCGCCACTGTGTATCTACCTGTGGCTCCAAAGAAACAAAGGATGAACTTCAGAGAAAGAAAAGGAACAAAAGGTAAAAGTGATAGAAAGCTCAAACCACCAGATCCACTTCCCTTGGGGAAAGGAGGTGAAGAAAGGCTTAAAAGTAACAAATACCTTGATAAAGCCACAAGTCTCCAAAAACTGTTTGTACTCCAATCTATTCCGTCGATACTCTTCTTGAGCCTTTGACCTCTCCTGGAATAACAAACCAAATAACGACAAAAGACATGATTAACAACTGCACACCATAAAAATTACAAATGCTCAAGGAACAGGATGTGTAGGATGCACACGGTGCATTCACACAGAAATTAACCAAACCACAAACTGTTCAATGAAAAAAAAGGGTTGCTCTTTCAATTGCTTATCTTTGATTTACATATTTTTTGAGCAAAAATACAGTTGTCAACTTGAACAGTGAGAATAGCAAAGGCACACCATGTCTAGATCAAAAATCTGACCAATGCATTTTCAAAAGTGAGAATAGCAAAGGCGCACCTTTTTCTGAAGATCCACCAAGTAGTTCCTGAAGAGATCCTCACGATCAGCCTCTCGTTCAACAGCCTTGAACCGTTCATCATCCTCAAACATTGTTACTGCCTTACTGGTATCACAATATCACGAGATCATTAAAAAGGGGGAAAAGCTGCTTCTGTTACTACAGTTAGTAAGTATTAACAAAAGAGAAGCTTTTGTTAACTACCTCCATCTTGTAGATGAAGTGAGTTCCTTGGACTCCTGAAACAGTTAAAGTCAAACCAGGTTAACACTATAATACATAGTTTGTACACCATAAGTAATGTGTGACATGATAGATGCACAAGTGGTAAACAAATTCTTGACGCAATTTTTCTCTATAGAAAACTTATCAATTAATTAAGTATCTTTAGAGCAAAGGTATTACAAGGAGTTCTACTCTTTCAAGAAATTGCTGTTAATATGCTTCAATCAATTAATCAATCCACTCTGCCTCAATCCCCCATCAGTTAGGATCAGCTACATAAATTCTCTATATCTTTTCATTCTATTCAGGCCCATTTCATTCCAGTATTATAATCACAAAAGATATGTAGGATACTAAAATGGGACTCTTCTAATGCATAAGACGAAGGATTATTTTATTGGCAGTAAGGTCAGTGGAAACTTTTTTAAGTGTTTTGTGTACACTGTTACTGACAAAAAAAGTAGAGGTAAGAGCACCAACCCCACATGAAAACTGTACCAGCCTACCAAGAACCATTAAGGAGCATATTTTACCTCTAACATCTTTGTGAATTCCTCTTTTGCCTTTCTTTGTCTAAGGCGCCTCTCCTCAGCCTCCTGTTTCTTCCTTTGCATCAAGTACTGTTGGGGAGAAAAGGTACATCAACACTCGGAAACCAATTGGTGATAGCTTTAAACTTCCGCACTCCAGATTGACAGCATCATGGGAGAGGGAGGGGGGGATCAATTTAACAATCACAAACCCAGTGATTACCTCATTAAATGCTTGTTTCCGCTCACCAAGAGTTTTCAGAGCCCCATATCGTTTATCATTGATTATAACTCGCATTGTCTGGTAAGATAGTTCACTGTCAGTCACAAGTGCATAGATTTTAAATTAAGATAGCCTGTCCGACTAACCTGCTCCCATGTCCAATCAGATTCAACATTAGCAGACTCTAGTAGAGCTTTGAATGCATTTTTAGCCTCCTAAAAAAATATAAAATGAGTAATAGTGGAAGATTAAGCATTAAACAAATAAATACTTAGAAGAACACATTCAATCATTTTACCTGCTTGGTGGCATATAGAAAAGGTTCTTCATCTGCTGATTTCTCTTCTGCAGGTACCACATTAATCTTCCCAGCAACTGCCATGCCTTTCTTTGCCTCCTGTAAGTCACGATTTTAAACAATTAACTTAACAAGACAGCAATAATTCATCTCAAAAATCTATTATGCACAGGAATCCACAATTTGGCAAAGAGAGGGAGCATTTCCAAGGTATGACAGGGCTCATGCAAAAGAGATCGGAGCATTCTCAACCCTAGTTAGCAACTTGTGCTGGATCCTGGAATTTAGGAGAGGGAATTTGAAAAAATATTAGAATGTCAAACTTGGGATGTGTACTTGTGACCTAGAGCAATTCTTGAACCCCCTTTTGCCAACTCCTTATGTCAAGGAGATTCAGTATGACTCAAAAGAGGATTTTCGCCTAATAAGCATAGTTCAATTTTCCGACAAAATCCGTTGGCTCTACATAGCTCCGACCATACTAGCAGTGGCATGGGGGAAGAAAAGTTAGAAGAGTCCTTTTGACAATGCATATGCCAGCGCAATCAAATTTCAAATAGAGCTGCTGAAGGAGTTGGGCGTACCTCAATATCCTGACTAGAAGCTCCACTTAAAGAACTAGCAACTTGAGGAGATAAATTTTCAACGCCACTCCTAGAGATTGTCAAGATTCATCGTGATATTTCAGATTTAAAATCATGACAACAGACAACCAAAGTGAAGCCACCATTAGAAAATGAAAGGGTCCATACATTTGTGTCTGATAGGCATTAGCTAGAGCAGCAGATCCTGTACTCCCTGAAACAGCAGGTGAAGAGACACCAGCTGAACTTGTCACAGCAAGGCTCACAGTAGGAATGGCTGATGATCCAGAAACCACCAGTGGTGGAGTATTAACATCAGAAACAGCAGGCGTAACTGGAACAGGGCTTGAAGCAACTCCAGAAACCGTTGAAGAAGGGGTGGAGCTAACCGGGGTGACAGCAGATGGTTGTTCTGATGGGGTCACAGCTTCACTGACTTGCACACCAGAATTTGTGCTTGTTCCAGTCTGAACTACTTGACCTGCAGCGTTTTCAGCGAGTTCACGAGCCAACTGATGATACATGCTGATGAATTAGTTCCATAACATATAGAAGAAACAGAAATATCCGATAAAGGCAATAATTTCTTCATGAACCTTTAGTTCATCAGGCATTGTCCACTTAGACTGCTTTGTTTCTTTGTTGTAGTAATACCTGAAAGATCCAACAACACATAAATCACTAAAACAAAATAAAAAAGCATACTGCAGTAGCCAAGAGAACCAAAATGCTTTTACTGGTAAATCTTACTTCCGACCATCGGCAGTTGTGAATTCTTTCCATACAGTCGAAGCATCAGCTCTCTGTTAGAGAACAAAACAAATGCACCGTTTAAATGTAAATCTCAAACTAAAAGAGCAGTAATGAACACCTGAACAGCATTGGCAGTCTCCCAATGTTCTTGCTCCAGGCACTAATGAACGAATAAACATAAACAAGCCCAGCAACAATGAAAATAAAATTCTATTAGCAATAGGCAAGGCAACATGTTGCATATGCATATAAATTTATGTGATAATTAGTGAGGTAAATGTTTTTAGATCAAGCATACTTTGTTTATTTTTCCATTTGGATTGGAAAAATAAATGATCATTAGTGAGGCAAATGCTACCAGGTGGTGTTATCAAAACTGCCAAGTGCACGCATTTGTTAGATAAAAATAATGATTTGCCACAAATTTTGAGTGATTCCATCAGGAAAGAATCAAACAAACTTGGTTAACATCATAAAAGACAGCTAAATATCTCTACAAGGAACAACTCTCTACTGAACATTTTTATCAAGAAAACAAATTACAAAAACCTTTTACAATTATCTTTTTTAGACATATTTTTACAACTTGCAGAAAGAGGACATTTAAGCAAAGGAAAGAAAAGGCACAAGTTAAAAAATTAGGAGGAAATAGCAAAAGAAACATACTGTCAATGCAGATTATAAATCCAAAGAAGCCAACTTTGGAACTCAATTGAAGAAAACTGCTGGTGTGCTTAAAGTATAACTGTAGAACGTAATGTTAAAAGAGAAACAACATTTGGCCAAACCATATTCTTTTGCTAAAAAGGTAACATCTCAATCCAAGCTTGTTGGTCCAGCTACAACTATAGCACTTTATGTTAATCGCACCTTCTTTACATGAATTCAACCATCAATTGTACTTTTCAGTTGTGGCAGTCAATTTAGTATTGAGATACTTCTTGTCAAGTCAAAAAGGAAATTTTAACCATTAAAATGAATTGAGACACCTGTAAAGATAGTTAAAAGAAACACAAGGAAATTATTGCAAAATATTCCAAGACAAAGCATGTACACTCCATGTAACATTACATGTGTAGTTGAGGATATGAGAATAATTGTTGTACCTGTAAAACTAGAAAGGTCATAAACATCAAGCAAGTCATGTTCAAGAAGAGAAGACGTGAAATCACAAAGAAACTGAAATAAACTGGCTTTTTGATGGTAATAATCTATGTTGCTCGGACTCCTCGAAAATGTCAATGGATGTGTGTCAGATCCTCCAGAAGTACTAGTACAGCATTTTTGAAGGATCCGACACAAGTGTGGCATCATTTTAGGAGAGTCCGAGCAACACGGATAATAATTAGCAATGATCAGATTTTAGATCAAGAAGTAAAGACTAATGAAGCACTTACGCATCCATACCATTAGACCAAAAAAAATAACAATCAACCTAAACTGTTCCCAGCTTATAGATTTGACAGACTCTACCTCAGATTCCAATTTGTTAGGTCAGGGAAAGTTTCCACAAATAAAGAGAGGAAAGCACGTGGAAAAATCTAACTAAACAACTAAATATCTGTCAGCATCTCAATGTCTCCTTCCTCCCCATTAACACACTTTTAGAGAGGTAAGGATGTGAATCAAAATCTCCTCCATATTGGAAGAGACAGTATAAGAGAGAATTTAGAGCGTCAGATACCAAAAGAAGTTGAGGAAAGGTGACACATAGAGAGACAGCGAAGGCATCGGAAACGAGGCTCACATAGCAGCAACATCTACTTAGCTTGAGTTTTGACGTCAAGCAAGTGAGCAAGGGTGTTCACAAAAGGGGCAATTCCACTCATGAAGGAAATGGCTGGATGAGGAGAATCAACAAGCAAGGCTGACTTGAAGTAAAGGAGTACTTGAAAGAGGAGCTAATTACCTAATTAAGTATATTAACATGAATAGAGACAACATAAAATCTCCAAAGAGATCGGGAAAATTAGGGATGTCCAATATGTATTTCTAGATCTGATCAGGAAAACTGAAGGAAGTTCATGGAAATCGTCAAAAATATTCGGGAGCCAGGAAAACTAAAAGGGCAAACAACAACCAAATTCAGATAAAGGAGGCAATATTAACTTTGAAACAGACCAACTTCTCTATCTTCTTTGTTTTTTCTGACAAAGAGAGAGTGAATCTCAATGTGTTAAGTCCTCTCATAAAATACTGAATTTGATGCAGAATGTCGATAAAACATTCTGCACAATCGATATACAAGCTACTAGACTCCCCCTAACAACAAACCAGGTGGTTGCTCCATATAGACTTCTTCCTAAAGATCAACATGGAGAAAAACATTTTTAATGTCCAGCTGATTAAGAGGTCAATGGCGAATGGTAACCATAGATTAAAAAATAAAGGCGGGTATATGCTATATTAGCCTTGGGAGAGAAAGTATCGTCGTAATCCAATCCAAATATCAGAGTATACCCTTTGGCAAAAGTGAATGTGAAACAAAGAGAACACAGCTGGAAAACTCGGATCTACCGAAAATAGTGTAGCGGTCACCGAGAAATGCTCAAAACTACACAAATATAATATGAGAAAGTAGTTAACAAAAAGATGCACGGTGCTACGCAAATCGATTATGAGAAAGCAGTGACTGGAAAGATGGCACGATGCTACGCAAATCAAATATGAGAAAGTAGTCAGTGGAAAGATGGCACGGTGTTATACAAATTAGATATGAGAAAATAGTCACTGGAAAGATGGCACGGTGCTACACAAACACTGACAGATACGGGTTGACACAAAATATCCTTAGGGCCTGTTTGGAAAGCTCATCCTGGTAATTGGATTTGGTGTAATTGGTGTAATTACATTGCCTGCCCTGTTTGGTTGGGCATGTAATTACATGGTCAGTAGGAAATTGGGTGTAATTGGCAGGTTGTAATTACACTCTCCAATTCATAGGGGGAGGCTGTGAATTGTTGGTATTTACATGGTGTAATTACAAGCTAATTACTTTTTAATTTCCTTCTTTTATTTTTGTTTTAATGTATTTCTTATTTTTATTATTTTAAATTGTTCTGATTTTATTATTCTAAAGTATAATTTGACATATCATTAGTATAATTTTGTTAGTATAATTTTTCATATCTTCTAAAAAATATCATTAGTATAATTTTGTTACTATTCTAATTTTTAAACTAAAGTAGAATTTATTGTTGAATAAAGTTATGGACTTACGTTTTCCTTTTCTTTTAAATCATATTTATGTATTTTATGTTGAAATTTGACATAAGAGTATTATGTTAAATTTTTTGTTTTGAATTTAGAACTTATGTTATATTTTCAATTTCATTTGTTTTAGGAGTATTGACTCGATATTTTACATAACAAACTATTTTTTTAAGTTAGACTTGATAGATTATCTTTTTGTCAAATGTTTTATAATTTTATGATATTATTTATAATATTAATCTTTTAGTCAAACATGCATTCCATGATGTTCATAGAAATTATGTACTTTTAGTTTTTATGAGTTATTTAATTAAAATATACTAAAGTGAAAAATATAAATCATTTATTTTTATAATTTTAGTTAAGAACATATGTTCATTAATTAATATATTTTCAAGAGACAATATATATCTTAAATGTTTAATTTAATATCATTTATAAAGGCCCTTATTTGTCTAATATAATTTGTAATAATTAATTTTTATTTTTAATATTCAATACTAACTTATGATTACACCGGTGCAACCAAACAGTACACTTGTACATTGTGGCAAACAAACAGGTCAACGTAATTACTAGGTTGTGTAATTACTAGACTAGTAATTACTACCCTAGTAATTACACCAATTCTAATTACATGGTGGCTTTCCAAACAGACCCTTAGAAAGTCGCCAAAAATTGACACACGGTAACCTATCGGACTGAGTTTTCTTCCACTGAATATGGGGTTCATGCATATATCAATGAGACTTCATCCTTATTACATTACAAGCGATACCTAAAATTCCTAAAATGTGGCCCTACTTTTGTTAACATAACCATTGGCCAGACGGGTGGCATATATGGTCATAGCCGCCCGCCGACAACGAAAGCTCTTTGATTCTCTACCGGATTCATAGAAGCTTTGATACCATGTGAGAATATTGGAGAAGAATATTATTAAATTGTGTACCTCCATTATTACACTGAGATCCTATGTATAGACACTATATTACAATCCTTGTCCAAGTAAGATTGTATGTACTATTTCTATTCCAAGTGGGTTTTTATATACTATTCCTCTTCCAAGTAGATTATTATATATTATTCTTGTTCATATTCTTATTCTAACAAAGCTTATGCAATAAAATAAAGAACAATGTTGGGAAGTTCCTCATAAATCAATGAATGTCAGCAAGATAAGATAAAAGTTGAATGCTACCTCATCAACAACAAAAAATTAGGATGTTGTGAATTTCCTCCCCAGTGAATACATGGAGGATGGTGCAGGTAGTTCGCAACAACACTTCCTATATCTACTAATCTTTCAGGAGTATATTTATGCACTTGCTTAGGATCATGGTTTAAATTGAAATAGGTCAACTTCCAGTTTCAACGGGAAATTTGTAACTACCAACATGTATGACCAATTCCACATAATATCAAGTCACTAAATTGCAACATAAGATGGAATAACAAATTGTTGCCTGCCTTGAGAAAGTGAAAGCGCCTTCAATTTGAGCACTAATCGCAGTTGTTTATATGTCCATGACTTGCAATGACATCTACAAACCAGTGGAAGAACATGCAAAGAAAAGTAGAATACACATAAAACGGTTTGAACTATTTAATATCTAGTGCAGTTGTTAACATCCACCAAAAGGAAACAATATTTGCAGATTTTGCGGCAAAAGAGAATGCACTCCACCAAACAGTAAGTAAAGACTTCAATTATCAAAACAGCAGCAATTAAGAATATAACTAACCTCTAAAGGTGTCATCAGCTCCAAAGGCTTCTCCCAGCTAGATTGCTTTGTATTCTTATTGTAATAATATCTAAATAAGCAAATTAATTAATTAATCACTGAACTACACTTCAATCCCAAACTAAATGAACAGGAAAAATAGGAAACATTGCAGAGTTATATCTTAGCACTGCAAGCAGCATAATACGAATTCTGAGAGATTGTCAAGTAACATGATTTAATTGATAAAGGGCAAAGTTTAAGAAAGAAATACCAAAAAACCAACTCACCGTCTCCCATCAGCAGCTTCATACTCTTGCCAGTCAGATGCAGTCTGCTGTGAAGCTGTGCTCGCCTAATTACAGTGCAAATCAGTAAGGTTTACAGATGACAGAATCAAAGTCAAGTACTTAGAGAGAGAAAAGTTCAATTTCTAGTTATGGTATTGAAGCTCCAGCCTCCATTTGCAATTATAATGAACATCCGGAATACTAAATTCACCATGCATTAGAAAATCTTGCAGTCTCTTTCCATGGCAACTACATTTGAAGTTTGCGACAATTAGTTGAAACGAGACATCCACAATCTCCAAATTGCTAATATCCAAATAATAGAAATGCTCTACATATTTAGTAAGTTATAATCCAGAAAGAGAAATACTGCTTTGAGGTTATTAGGCTACACCCAATAACCTCCAAATTGCTAATATCCAAATAACAGAAATGCTCTACATGTTTAGTAAGTTATGATCCAGAAAGAGGAAACTGTTTTGAGGTTGTGAGGCTCTAGAAATATGAATCACTAAATTGATGAAAACATTATGTGAACCTTATGAAAAATGAGCATACCAAAATGATAAGACCTTTCCTACATCCAGAGAAAGCAGTCAACGAAAATTCTAAAAGCCTTTGCACTCAAGAGTGTGGCTTAGTGGTCAATGAAGTGGGTGGAGAACCATGAGATCACCTGTTCAAATCCCATCCAAAACAAAAACACTAGATTTCTTTCCATCTGCCTAAGTCTTGGTTGGAAATTACTCGGTACCTTTATTAATGAGAGATAGCAAGTACCCAATGGAAAGATCGACGTGCATGCTAATTGGTCCAGCCACCACCGTCATCAAAATGATAAGCCAGGGAGGTCGTTATTAACAATACCACGTAAGATGGCATCATGAAAGATCTCCTAAAGACCACAAAAATTTCATTGGCACCAATAGAAAGTTATTAGCAGATTGTCATTCAGCTTCCAAAATAATCTTTTCACATCCTTAGTACTCCCTATGTCTCAATATGTGATACACATCGATTGGAACTAGTGTTTAAGAAAGAACGAAAGACTTTTGAAACTTGTAGTCTAAAAAAACCACAGATATTTGTATGGCTATAAATTATCGTATTATGGGTAAAAATTGGAAAGTTTAAAATTGAATTTATTTCTATATATAAAAAGGTATCATTCTTTTAGGGACAATATAAACAATCATCAATCAGCTCTCATCTATTTGTACTTCTATGAATTACTTGGGGATAACATAATTTGAAAGCACAAATTCCTAGACAACCCATTTATCTTTCATCCCCTCATCCCCTTCCACCATACTTATCATCCTAGGGAGTACAAGAAAGAGCACAATACAAAATCCTCCCTTGACCATGCGGAATTTACAACAAAGGGTTACTCTTTATCTACTCCCGATAATACACAAACTGCTCATCATTTTCTTCCTTAGCCATTGGCCCACCATAGAAAGTGAGGCACTAAGGAGATTTTGTAACATTAGTTTCTCAATCCCAACTTTGTTTCATGGTGGATCAAACTAGGGTTGAGATTAAATTCTTTGAATGAGAATATGCAAGAGAGCTTGACCTTTAATGTGGCGCCTCCTTTTCGTTGTTTCTTTGTTTTTATTAAATAAATAATTATTCACAAACTTCGTGTGGGAAAAATAGTTTTCCCATCTCATGGAAAACCCTTTTCGCTCCGCTTAGCCTTATCCCCCCTCTAGGGGTATTAAGAGGAAAAATATACATTCTTAATCTTTAAAATGTCTTATACAGACAATCAAAAGCTACTCATCACACTGCTTATCAAAAAGGTTACTGTCAGACTAAACTAGGTACACAACTCAACACAAATTAATTGTACACTTAGTCAGGATAAAAGTTAGAAAAATCCCTGTATGACAAAGAATTACTTCAGAAAGGGGATTTTGACTATGCAGCAGGTGTTTTCTGTGTGAAAGAGCAGGAGAGACTCCTAATCATCTACTTCTTCACAGTGAATTTACATACTGGCAATCTGACTATGTTTTTTAATATCTTTGGAGTAAAATGGATTAGGCCATATGAGGTGAAGAATCTTCTAGTCAGCTGGAAAGGACAAGACTATGATATCAGATTTTAAAAGACCTAGAGAGCTGCATCATTCATACATCATGTGGAGTACTTGGCTTGAAAGGAACAAAAAAAGCTTCATTGGAGAGAAGCATCACATTTCTTTTGCAAAATATAGGTGCTTACTAAGTTCATATTTTTGGTGCAAGGAACATATTGTTAGGGAGGTCTCACAGCTTGATGATTCATAGAAACTTTTAGCTGAATGCTACCTTGTCAAAGAAATAATAATCCTTTAGTACTTTTGTGCTGCCTCCTTGGTACTAGCTTAATAAAATATCATTATCTTATAAAAAAGATTATAAACACTGTAAATGGTTGTGGCCGGCACGAATGGCAGACGTAAGGTTAGGGTGAAAAGGGGGAAGGGGGAATGAGCAACTCAGACGCTACAGAGCCTTCATCCCTGTTGCTCTTAATTTGAGGAAGTGACCATAGCTCAACATCAGAAAATGCAGACTAGGGGATTAATACTCAAGGTTCAATTTTGGAAGCACATTTCAATTTTCAGGCTTGCCACAAAACTCAGAATCAGTAGTAACCTGGTTTACTATTTCTTCATAGTTGTGATTTAACTCCACGTCTTCAAATGATAATCTTATGCCCAAAATATCAGAACAAGTTGAAATAAGCATTAGTATCAAGCATGTATTATACGTTTTAAAAAATAACAGTGGTATCAAGGCCGGCTTCCAGCACCTTGAGTGGCCCACCGTATACCAGCGCCCTCCCACCAGCATAGGTATCAAGTGACAGTACCTACCAAAGCTTACACATGTCGGAATAAGTCACTTAGCAATTTTTTCATTGCGGGGTTGAGCCCTGTCTCCTAGGATTGAACCACTTCATTGACCACTGCCCACCAAGTCAACATGCACTAGACTTGGTAATGGATTTGCAGAAAGTAATCTTTCCACTCCTTTTGGCAGGTTTTATCCTATGTTGTTTCACATGTGGTTCATTCCTATTGTTATATACAATGGTTTTCCACCAATGTCTGCATGTATAAGTCTAATCCAATTAAAGATGAGGACAACACGCATGACGCACCACATACAAATAGATGGCTAGGAAGAAACAACCACTGATAGCATTTGCAATGCTTCATTCCAATTGATAAACATGCAACAGCGCACTAAGCTTTCTTCAAGAAAAAGTTCGTCCTTATCAATACAGATTTGTCTTTCAACATTGTGCTTATCTATCAAAACTTTCATATTATCTTAATATTTTAATTGTCTTTAGTACGATACTTCACACCTCACATACTTACAGCTCTCGCCTATCTGAATAACAATTTACTCTTCAAAGCTAATAAGTGTGGGAAATGGAAGAAAGGAACATCTTCTTTACCACTAAAAATGTAACATAAGACCCTTATTTGCTCATTTATTTTCTTAAATATGGTTCTAACAAGATTCCTCGCGTTATACGCTAGGTCAAAAATTTTCCAAAGAGTGATTTCCAGTCATAGTGGAACCTCAATTATCCAGCTGTGGTTTTAATTTTGGATGCCAATAATAGCATAGTTGCTTAGATGCCCTTCCTCTAAAGTATTAAGTCTTGGCTTTGAATAGGAAATACTTTGAAGATCTCCTATCAAGTAACAAGTGAAGAAATGCATAAAGATCTCATCTTACTCAGATTCAGCATTGATTCATCACTGAGCAATGATACTTGATAACAATATGCATCAACATAAAAGGATTTATAAAAAAGTGGTATCCACGACAATAGGCTTCCACCAGATTGCAGACAAAGACTCCACCATTGTAAGTTTAAACAAGGGAAAAACGTTAGCAGATGTGTTTTTGGATGATTTGGCTACCAGTTCAAGACTGTTCTGGAAAAAAGATGATACAACTATTAAAAATGCATGAATATGCTGCATAAACATTTTCCACATAAATCAATTGATACCCACAAACTGGGAACACCTTCTACGCTGCAAATACGGAAATCGACAACTTATACCAATATGCAGATCATAAAAGAACTTGTTCTGCACAGTGTTAGCCAATGGTAAAGAACAGGATAAAGATTATACGTTCATCAGATACAAACATAGCCAGATTCTTGGGTTGACCTAAAAGAGAAGAAGAACAGACAAAGAGCAACATCTTGCAGAAATATGGTAATTCAAAAGTCCACATATTAGGTCTCAATTGAGTAATGTTGAAAGAATTTTCAAATAGGTACAAGAAAGAAGCATACCGGAACTGCTGGAGCTACAGCTGACAATTGGTGACTACTCGGGGGAGTAGGGGCAGCCACTGGTGTGGTTTGACTTCCAGATGACAACCAAGGCTGTCCCCCCGCAGGGAAAGTAGGACCATGCATTTGGGATGAAGATTGAACCTGAGAAGGCAAGTTCAGTCCACTTCATATCTGGGCAAAAGGAGGTGGTGCAAACTGAAAGAAAAAATAACAATAGAAAAAAACAAAAAATTCAAGGAACCTAGTGCTATTTCTTACTGTATATGATGATGAGAATGGATTTCCAGCACCACTAACACCAGGCATGTGACTATTCAAAGGGGGGTTGACTTGTTGAGGCTGTGGAATACTTGATTGGATATATGACATCTGAATTGCCTGAGATGACGGTGTTCCATGACCAGGCTGGCCAGGTCTTGGGGGAAACTGCTGCATTGTTTGAGAAAACTGGGGTATTTGACCTTGACCAGGAGGCATTCCAGCATTTGGTGTTTGTCCAACAGGGCGATATTGTGGAGAGGCTGAAATTGGTGGAGCAAAGTGCTGGCCTTGCTGTGTTGATAGAGCAGGTCGAAACTATGACAACAGACGCATGATGCACTTACGATAAGTTTTCAAAGGTAACAGATAAAATAATTTTCATAAAAGCAAGACGCATAGCTTACTTGCATAGGAAATGAACCAAAACCTTGAGGTGGTGTGGATCCAACTGAAGGAGGCCAAAGAGGCTGTAAAAGGAAATATCAAGATCAGAAGATTAAAACCTAATAAGAATGAATTACATTTTACATGTCTGCCATGCTAGTCACAAAGGCTAGGATGATGTGCAATTAGTGATATCCGACCATCTGAGAATGTTACAGTAAGCACAGGATACCAGATATCCTTAAAATGGTAATATAACACTTAAAATTAGCGAGCCACATTTTAGCAGGCCCCTTTGGTCTCAAGCTGACAGTTGAGGATGGAGCATGTTCAAGTTCATCTCTTCTTACATTGCTCCTTCACCACACAAATCTAGCATCTCATTCAAAATATCACGGGGGTTATCGGGGACATGCATATGAAAGATCTGGGAAAGGACACTGAAAATATGGAACCAATGCCTGCTGCTATCTGAGGGTGTATTTGGAAGGAAAGAAACTCAAGAATTTGTTAGAGCAAAATGGAACCTATAATAAGTGCAAAGTAGAGATGACTAGTTTTCTTTGGTGTATCATGGCAATAGCTAATGACATAGAAGCCATAATTGACTTTTTGAGTTCATTGTGTAATCTGTAATGAGACTTTCCTCTGTAAATACTTTGCAACAATTATCTGCACCTTGATACAACAACTTTACCAATCAACAAATATTCCAATTCCATTTCTTCTCATTTCTCCATTATTCTCATTTTTTTTTAAGTGATTCGGTTTGACAGTCAGATTAAATTAAAGTTCCCTTCCAGATGATAATCAGCAATCCACACTCTTTTCAACACAACAATTGTCTATGTATTTCAACAAAGGCAATACAGTCAGAGAAATTACCTGTGGACCAGATGGTGGAGGATTACTGGCCATGTCTGCACATAAACAAGTGTCTGCACATTACAAATACATGATTAGCAAATGCAATATCAAATACTCAACATGATTCAGAGTATACAAAAACCACATATATTATACAAATATTTTTATGTCAAAATAAAATTTGTGCAATGATTAACCTAAAGAAAAATAGCAGCAAGCTGAATCAGCAGTGATCTTTAAAAAAGGAAACAAAATTCTAATAAATTCAGCGAATTGGGGGATTGGAACTGTGAAATAGGCGCAGCGATAGAAGATGTTGATAAAGAATTTACCTGAAGAGAAAATTCTCCTTCCGAACAGAGGAAAAAAAATGACAAGAGAGAACTGCAAAAACCGAATATAAACCCTAGCGAGCGGAATTGGCTCCAACTCAATGTGGCTAGTCCAACAACTACTACTACTCTTCTTTTTATTTAATTTTATTAATTCTCTTTTTTTATTTACTTTTACCTCTACTTACTATTCATGGAAAATGGCCTAAAATACTCTTTAACTATGCGAATTGGTACAAAAATACCCTTCTTCTACCTTTCGAGCCTAAAATGCCCTTGACATCAACCTTTGGGCTCTATTTTGCCCTCATCTTTAACAGCCTAAATTCATTAATGACGTGTCACTATCCTATTGGCTATCATAAAAATTAATTAAACTAATTAAAAAAAACATATACCCACCCAATAGCCCACCCGTAAACTTACCCAAATACTCTAACCCAACATATTTCCTTATATTCCTCTTTTGTTAATTGAATAAGAATGAGCAGTCCATACACAGTAACCAAGCTTGTTAGATGGCGAATTAGAGATTGGGTATCTTGTTTCTATGCTTGCAGGTTCCCTTTAGGTAATTTTATTTGCTATGTTCTTTGTTAGAGTACTACAGTACTTTTTTTTTTGTTACTAAAATGTTGTTCTATCTGAATGGTGATAGCAGAAAAAATAGAAAGAAGAAGTTGAATAAGAAAATGGAACAGAGGAAAAAGGAAATAGTGAAAGTTTCAGCAGAGAAGGATGAAAAGAAGGGAGAAAATGACTCGAGCTGGCCTCGATTCTCAGAAGAGGATTATATAGTGTTTTGCTTTGAAGACGATGGAGGAATACATATAGTGGAAGATAGAAAATAGGAGGTACTTCACCAGAAAATTGATCATGCTAAGTGCTAACGGTACTTCAAAATCTGTTTGTATGAAGGTAATGAATCTTCTTCAATTCACCTTTTTCGCTTAATTTCCTGTGTGTAAAAATATTAATACTCTCAATGTGATCAAAATATTGGAATGCACTGATATCCCAATAGATGACATTAGGGATGAAGGTTGGGTTAGAGTATTTGAGTAAGTTTACGGGTGGGCTATTGGGTGGGTATATATTTTTTTTAATTAGTTTAATTAATTTTTATGATAGTCAATAGGTTAGTGACACATCATTAATGAATTTAGGTTGTTAAAGATGAGGGCAAAATAGAGCTCAAAGGTTGACGTCAAGGGCATTTTAGGCCCGAAAGGTAGAAGAAGGGTATTGTTGTACCAATTCGCATAGTTGAAGGGTATTTTAGGCCCTTTTTCGTACTATATATAAGTGGCTAGGGAAGCAGGTGTTGGACGATATGAATGCTTCCCAGCCAAGGGTAATTTAGTCATTTGTCGTTTTTTCATGCTGTTATTGCTTATACAAATGGCTTTCTAATAATGCTTTGTGTTGTAAAACTAAAGCAAAATAAGACAAGAAATATAGAAGATGAAAGCAATAGAAATAGGGAGACAAGAGATGAGAGTTTTTCTTATTATTCCAAGTATTCAAGTATATACAATATGAACCTTTATGTCTCTATTTATAGTGTAATATAGAGATATACAAAAGGTTAGTCATAAACATGACAATAACATGAATATAATGGGGGAGGTTATGGAAGTGAAAGGTTACAAGAATAATGGTTATAAAGTTGGAGGTTATGGAGGTTATGGTTATCTTCATAATGGAGGAAAGTAATGGAGATAATGGGTGAGAGTAACTTACACTATAATATTTTATAACACTCCCCCTTGGATGTCCATAGATAATATGCCTCGTTAAAACCTTACTAGGAAAAAACCCTGTGGGAAAAAATCCTAGTGAAGGAAAAAGAGTACACATATCTTTTAATACGCTTTGAATGTTGTCCCGTTAAAAACCTTACCAGGAAAACCCAATTGGGATAAAACCATGGTTAAGGAAAAGAGTACAACGCGTATTTTTCTCCCCCTGATAAAAACTTTACTTAATATCTCGGAGACGATACATTCCAATCTTATATCACAACTTCTCAAATATTGATGTTGGCAATCCTTAGTGAATAAGTTTACAAGATTATCACTTGAATGGGTCTTTGAACGTCTATCTCACCATTTTATTGAAGATCATGTGTGAAAAAGACTTTTGGGGAAATATGTTTTGTCCGATCTCCTTTGATTGTATCCTCCGTTCAATTGAGCTATATATTATTTTCATATATGGTGGCTGGAATATTCTTTTCAAAAGAAAATCACATATTTTCTGAATATGATAGATCATGATTCCAACCAAACAGACTCCCGATTTAATTCATAGATCAATATTATTTCTGCATGATTTGAAGAAGTGGTTACTAATGTGATTCTTTAAATTTCCAAGATATTGTTGTGTCTCCATATGTAAATAAATAGTCCATTTGCGATCGAGCTTTATGCAGATCAAATAAATATTATGCATCTACATAATCAAATCATTTATGACTCGGGGATTGATCATTTCAATTTTATTGAAGCTCGTCTTTTCTTCTGAAAGAAAATCACACATCTTCTATGTGTTGAGTCACTTGCTTTGTTAGTTTCTTGTCATAACTTGAATGATAATATGAAGATCCTTTCACATAACTTTCGTTATGTATATCAAATAATCTTCTAGCATTTGCATAACCATCAATCTGTAAGTGCACCAATTGCACTAATACATGACATTTTAAATCATTTTCATGAGATCAAAAAGATTCTTTCTCTGTGTTAAGCAGTCTCAAAACCATTGGGTACTCAATGGAATTGCTTTAAGACCTTTTAAATCCTTCAAGGATTTCATACAACCTTCATCGTCTAGTTAGACATAATAATCATTCATTATACATATTCAAGTATTTCATCTATTGTCAGACTGAAACAAGTCTCATTTTATCCATCACTGGAGAATAGATCTTCATTTAATAATGTCAGAATTTTTGTGAAAAGCCTTTATGCTCCGAGGCACAAACCGCACTTTATATCTTACAGTTATACTTTCACACAATGATTCATTTGTACCACACTGACATTATATTTTGATCCATGAACTATAAGATCAAAAAATCACTTTTCTAAGTGAAACAAAATATACTTAAATAGTGACAATCATTTATCTGTCCACACTATATGACAGATTCGAATTTAAGATCCTCGTAACCATTTATAGCATTAAGTGCTACTTCATATCAAAGATACTGTCGACGGTCATTTTGATATCGATTCCAATACGACATAACTTATCGAGATCTCTTCATTTTTCATCATTTTCAGGTACCTGAACCTTTGCCAAGGTTTT
>JAJONR010002440.1:0-116893 GCA_029582245.1 Solanum etuberosum | reverse complement strand
CCAACATTGGGTGAGATGGGCCCTGCTCTGATACCATGTTAAATTAGGTCGTAGGCCTAACTCACACCCCAAAAGCTAGCTCAAAGGGAGGAGGATTGCTCAAGCCTTATAAGGAGTTCACTCATCTCATTAACCACCAATATGGGACTTTTGTCATTCTTTAACACGCCACCTCACGCCCAGTGCTTAGAATCTGGTGCGTGGGCAATTTTTGATTTTTGGGATTCCCAACATTGGGTGAGATGGGCCCTGCTCTGATACCATGTTAAATTAGGTCGTAGGCCTAACTCACACCCCAAAAGCTAGCTCAAAGGGAGGAGGATTGCTCAAGCCTTATAAGGAGTTCACTCATCTCATTAACCACCAATATGGGACTTTTGTCATTCTTTAACACGCCACCTCACGCCCAGTGCTTAGAATCTGGTGCGTGGGCAATTTTTGATTTTTGGGATTCCCAACATTGGGTGAGATGGGCCCTGCTCTGATACCATGTTAAATTAGGTCGTAGGCCTAACTCACACCCCAAAAGCTAGCTCAAAGGGAGGAGGATTGACCAAGCCTTATAAAGAGTTCACCCATTTCATTAACCACCAATATGAGACTTTTGTCATTCTATAACAAAGTAATTTACTAAAAACGTTCAATCTATGTGGTCATTAATTTTTCAAGTGATATAAGCGTCTTAACAGAGACTAAACTTAGTCAAGTGACAGTTTCTCAACCACAACGGAACCAACAAATAATGATGGACACCAAAATCAGTAGTATCTATGATACGGGACTGAAACTTTGAAGATGTTGAAGCAGTACCTTGAATTAAACCTATACTGTAGCTGATGAAACAATTAAGGTTATAAACAGACTGATCACAACTTTGAAATCAAAATCTACCTATTCACCAATTTTTTGGATTAAACCTATCAAAATTTAAATTCATTTTCTAAAAAATAGAACCTAAATATTCACAAACTAAATGGTAATCATTCTCATATCAAATCATGAAAGACTATATTTGAACCAAACATTGTATTTAAACTAACAATACAATACAACGAGTAACAACCAAGGTGTTAGTTATTCTATATCCCTCGAATTGCAGTCAAAATACATAGCCCATTGGTTCAAATTACTCGTTGCCACCTTCAATAGCCTCATCTTCATTTTCCCTTCCAGTTATCTGTTAACGATTTTGAATTACTATGCTGTGATAGAGCAGAGGTTTCGGGATACAGCTCTACTGTATATGGTTATGGGATTTTTCGAGGCGAATTCGAATTTAATTACGCCTAATGTGAATAGTACCTACACAGAAATTTAAAAAAAAAAAACTGGGAAATGTGAAATTCGATTCTTATCGAGTATTGGGAATTGATTTTATACATAATTGTGAAATGGAAGAATAGTTTTTTCAGTTTCTCTTTTTTAATATTTAAATGTATCTTGGTGAAAAATAAATTTAGCAACCGTTCTCGAGAAAAAGTTCAATACTTTGAAAATCTTTAAATATTAATGAGAATTGAGTTAATATATGGATCTAAGATGTGAGTATTAATTTTATCCATGACATTTATGTCAGCTTTTAATTTGATTACAGATAAAATAAGTAGTTTTGTTTATGATCCTTCTAGAAGTGAGAGATTTTAACAAACTTTTTAATTTATTTGTTCTCTATTTTTATTTAATAGGATCGATCCCAAAGAAAAGAATTTTGTTCCACCAAGTCAAAACAGTATATTGATGTGTCTAGTAGACCAAAGTCATTGTCTAATAGCTATTTTACTTCACTTTCTTCTTTACAAATAGGAATTCGAAAATTTAGTTACGATTAAAATTCTACTTTTTATCTTGGATCCATTATTCATGCTTATTCAATTTGGCACATATTAATTCAGTTTTTCAATCTCCTTTTAAGTAACCAAATTAAAAGGAGAATAATAGTAGTACTATGTTATTATTTCCCATTGCCAAAATAAAAATATTCTTTAGAGAAATGTAATTAACCCCAGGTCTGATTCTTGGGGTCAATCATTCATTTTGAAAAAAGAAAAAAAATGACGTGACTATTTACTAATCATTGATATAATGCAAGTAGCATCTTTAGAGATATAGCCTTATCATGTAATCCACTTATATCTGAATGATGGGCAAAATTTGGAGGACTTCATACTATACTGCAAAATATTCTGTTGAATAATTGCTTATAGCACATTTAATATACCACTATAGGTTAGACAAATTTTATTATGTATATAATATATGCTTCCAACACACATAATTGTCCATCCAATGTGGGTGGACAGCTTTATAATTGTTAGGTCACATAATCCAACTTGTCTTTCTAAATTACTTTGACTAGCTAGTGAAGTAGAGTCGCATTTTAGTGACATGTATCATTTTATGTCAATTAAAATTGTGGCCTATATAATCTTGTATCGTCAATTAAGCTATTGGATGGACGGTATATAGTCGATTTTATGTCTATTTAGAATCGATCTCAGGTATTTTTTTATGACTTTGGACAATTAAACTATTCGACTAGGTATGCTTTTCGTTTTTATTTATATACATCATCTCCAATTTTGCTCTTCAAATCGTCCCTATCCATCGTTTTGAGAGAATGTATCGGTTTGCTTTTTTAAAAAAAAAAATCAACATTTCCCTAGGAGCTCCCACCTTTTAAGAGACAATGCATCTCCCTTTGACATGTCCCGCAGAAGTTGCCTATTTTAATAGCTTTTAATAAGATTGGTATAAGATATGTTATTTAAATGTCATGCAACCTTTATGGTCCAACTATAGAAAAAGATAAAAAAAAGATAAATGGTGCTGATGAAAAATGACAATATTGGAAAGCCCCTTTGTGGAATGGAGGCCCTTCTTCTTGACCTAATTTAGATCTCAAATGGGGGGCTTTATGAAGCTTCCTCCACTAGGCAACACAAAAACGTGCACACGCACAACACATATATTATGTGTCTACATACATAATATATATAATATATGTGTTCGTTGACGTGTGTTGAGTTCTTTCAGTTAAAAAATGAGAAAATACGATGAAATTTATAGATATTGTGATGTAGAAAATATTGCACAAGTAAAATGACTAATTGTTGATCTAGAACTTCTAATAAGATGGTCAATAAGACAATAAATAATATTTTACTAACATTTTACATGTAGTTATTCTTATTCTATAATTCTAACTTTTTCCATGTAACGTATTATGATCAAATATCGCACGTGGTTGAGAGAAAAAACGCAAATTAAAGCCACTACTCACTAGGATTGAAATGATTTCTTTTACCAAATGTCAAAATAAAACTTTATTTAGTGTTTAAACTTTAAAGTACTAAAAGTGTTGGAGAATTAATTAATTAATTTCCTCATTTCTCATATTGTGATGGTTTTGGTACCTTAGACATGAAGAAAACTCTTTTTTCTTTCCAAAGAAGTACAGTCGAAATCATGAAAAAAAAAAAAAAAAATTGTGTGCTAAAAGTTGGTGGGAAAGTCTAAAATCACATGCCTAATACATTTCAAAGGAGGAAAGGTCAAGAATAGAAAAGACATAAAATAAAACGAAAAGGCATATATATGTATATATAAATGGGGAGGCTCAACGGAATTGGTGGCCTAAAATCAAATTTTAATTAAAGGTTTCAAGTATATTCAATAAAACTAGCTTCTGTGAGGATCTTATACGTGTGTCGCACATATATCTTGCGCACTACATATACATTTTACATCGATAATTAGTAAAAATATTTTTTAAATCACATCTATATTGGTGTTAAACATGTGTGTGAAGTATACATAAAAACAAAGATAAAGGATAATCCTATTTCGACAGACTTGATATCTAAATTGAAAATTATTTGACAGTGTTTTAATTTGGAAAATATAATAGTTTATTAAGCACATGAGATTATGAATTATTTTCTAACTTAATTCAATGTATTTTTAAAGAATAACAAATTTACACACGTTACTTTACTTTTAATAAAAGATTGATAGAAATAGGCCTCAATTTGAAGGTCTAAAAGCATTTACCATAATGAATTGACCCTTTTTTTTAAAAAAAAAAATAACTAGTAGAAAAAAAGTATCAATATATACAATGTCAATTCCCAAATGTGTTAAGTTTTGTAATAACAAGGACATAATTGACTCAAACTCTAAATGGAGGGCAAAAATAGACCATTTTGCAAACTACAAGGACCTTTTTGAACCTTTTGCCTACTTCTGTTATTTCCGGTCACACAAATGATAAAGTTATATTCCCCCGTTCCTATTTATATGTCACCATTTTTTATTTCACGTGCATTAAGAAATTATGTAATTTTACTATTCTATCTTTATTTAATTTTTTTTTAAGTTAATTTTTCAATTAATGTATGAATTAATTTATTTTGATTAATTAATTTGACCAATGAACATGAATTATTTACTTAATTTTTCTATCTTTGTTAAATATCTATTTTCAAGACTAATAACTCATAAGGGTAAAATAGGAAGAATATTGTAATTTATGCATTGATTTTATGAAATGACAAATATTATGGATCATCTATTTATAGTAAGGATGACATATAAAAAGGAACGAAGGAAGTAATATTCTCTAAGTTCATTTTTGATTGAGAAGAAATAATAATAATAAAAAAAGATAACCTCGAGATCACAATATAGTGCAATATTTATTGAAACGGATGAGGATAATTGTAAAGTAGTCCATAATTATAGTGCATTATGTCTGAAAACAATGGTTGTTTAATGAAGTTTAGAAACATAATGAGCTGGATTAATGAGTTTTAAATTACTACCCGTAAAATTTAAAAATTTAAAACATAGGACTTCCTTTGTTTCATATTATTTGGCTCAAGTTTATTTGGCAACTTTTTAAGAATTTTTTACTACAGATATATTTTACTCAGCTAATCTTATTAATGATACTTTGAAATTCTATATTTGACTACTATTACTTTATATAGTTTTTTAATATTAAAGGTAACCAGGAAACAATATAATAAAACTCTCTTGATTTCTTTCAATTGGACAAGTAAAATGAAACATCTAATTTTGATATAGGAGCCAAGTAATATGAAACTGAGAAAATAATTAACAAGATTAGTTTAGTGTCTTTTCGATTTATTTTTATCAATTCAGGTTTAATTTGGCACCCTCCTTAAAAAGTAAGTAATAAAATAATAAGTTTACTAAATCACTCTTTGAATATATAAAATTAATATTTTGACAAATACATTGGAATACGAAAAGTACTTCGTAGTAAGGATAAAATAGGTATAAAAATGGTAAAATATCTTTTAATTTTCAAATTGAAGAAATAAAAGTGGACATCTATTTTCATTGTAGTGAACAACTAAAAATAGATAAAGAAAACGATAAACAAATAAAAATAAACGGAGGATTTTGTTTTTTTTTAAGAAGTGTCTCAAATTAATTTGGATCAAGTATAATAAAACGGAGTGAGTACTAATTACATTTTCTAATTCCCTTTAATAAATGTGCGGATAGCATTTATATTCTGTTTGAAGATACTTACCTAATAATCATCTTATCAAAATTGTTTCTCAAAAGCTAAAATATTTTTTTCTGTATAATAATTAAGTGGTAGGGTCCATGCAAAAAATGGAGACAAGATAGACACCTCTATCTCTAGTTATCCAGATGAGATGTGAGCCCCATCATCAACTTTTGTTTGGTTATTTATTGTCTGCAATTAACTAAAATTATAATTAAAAAGAAAAAAAAAATTATTCTAATAAATATTCTGATTCCGTCACTCTTCACACTATTCGCTCACGAAATTAAGAGATGGAGTATTTGACAAAGTTTTTTGTATTTATCTAGCATACTATTTAAAAGGGGGGAAAAGGCTCAAAAATATCATCGAACTTTGTGAAAAGACTCATTTATATCATCCGTTAAAAATTTGGCTCATTAATGCTATTTCCGATCTGTTAGAGAAGAGGTTCGTCCATATCATTATTTGTTAACTCAAAATGGTGTAGATGATCCCAACTTCTTACTGATGGCATGTATGAGCCTTTGAGCAAAGTTCGATGACATATTTGAGCCTTTTTCTTTATAAAAATGATTTAATTAATGACGTGGCCGAATCATAATTAACCACATGTAAAAAAAGGTTAACAAAATCAAAACTTTTTTCAGTTAACAAATAATGACATGAAATGAAAATAGCATAGATAAGCCAAACTTTTAACTGTTGGCATAAATGAGCCTTTCCTCGAAGTTTGATGGCATATCAAGCCTTTTCATATATACAAATCTTTGATATGTTATTATCGAATAGTTTTGGAGTTAGGATAACAAAAATCTAAGTATTTTTAAATCTTGAATTAGGTGGGGGAAGTTGTTGTGTAGCTATTAATGATTAATGCCCAAATACTCTATCTTTCATCATTGTAAAGAAGAACCTATCTTTTCAAAGTAAAGATAATTAATTCTATAGTTTATTTTTCACCTATAATATGCCAATACATAACCCATACTTAATTTGAAGAAGAATTTTAGCATAATATATAATTTCATACCTAAATTTTCAACTTTAATTCGATCAATCTGATTAAAAAATGACTAAATAACAAATATTTTTAATTTTTTTTTTGGATATATCTTAAGTAGTGATATTCCAAGCGGCTATCTACGCGTTTGCTTCAGATCTGATTAAGAATAAAATGATCACGTCAGTTTTACTATATCTCTTAATAGTAAAATCTTCGAAATTTATTCGTATACCAAGTTACCAACTAAGCCAAAAAAAGAAAGAAAAGCATTTGGTATAAATTGATATCCTCGAATGTGCGGTGGGTAAACTCGCTCCTATTCAAATTCCAATAGTTTGCGGATATTAGGTATCCATAAAGGATTGAAAGGTACTGTACATTCATAAGTAATGAATTAGTGAGGCCCAAGCAAGAAAATTAACATTATTATCTCTAATCAAATAATTGAGAAAGAAACACAGCTAACCATCCATAGTTGTGTTGTAAAGACTTCAATTAAGTACCTAACTAATACTACTCAACTTAATTAAATAAGTTTAATTAGACAAGTTTGTCAGTTAATCAATCACTAAGCATTTCCTTTTTCCACGTGATTCTTTAATTTTTTATTTAATTTTACCTTCCACTTGTGCCAATAATTTTGATTATTTTAAGTTCATAGTACAACATTGGTTCTTGTGCATGATGGAACCAAATCACGTTAGTATTGATCCAAGTTTAATTATTATTATTATCTTAATTAAAGTCAATTTTTATCTTCAGAAAAAAAATAATGTTATCTCTTGGTAATGGTAGGTGGACCTTTTTAATTAACTTGCTTCTTTGACCATTTTTAAACTATTCCATTCACCGACTAATCAGAAAACTTAATGAAATTAGCTTCTATGTCTTCTGATAGTGTTTACTTATCACATTTTGTTTATGGAGAATCAAAATTAGAGTGAGCTTCAAACTTTTGAATCACAAACAAAGGACGAATTATTTAAAGGGAAAATTATATAAAATAATAAACTATTAATTCAAATAAAATGCAATAATCACAGTTTCATTTGATTCTAATCCGTAGCAAACACTTGTCATTTGCCTCTCTCCCCATAAATCTCGCTCGTCACTCTCCCTCGCCTCTCACTTTTATACAAACACAAATGTATAAATTGCGTTTGTGTTTGTATAATGCGAGAGAAAACTGTATATACAAATACAAATACATATATTTTCGTCCTATGCACTTATAATTATACAAATACAGATCTTCCTCTACCAGTTCTCTTTTGCCTTTTTCTATTTCTCGCTTTATACAAACACAAATTATATAAATTACAATGTGTAATTTGTGTTGTATAAAGTGAGAGAGAGATTTGATATACAAAATTATAAAAAAAAAATGTGTTCAGGGGTAATAGGACCTTAGTTTAGTTTAGGTGTGTTTCTGAAATTTCGATCATAATCTAAGAAGTACTTATACCTTTTTCTATAAAGATTTAATGACACTATCAATATTTTAAGTTCGTACTTATTTGACAAAGTTCATAAAAGTATATATTTTTAAGAATAATTTTAAGATGAAAAAAAAGAGTAGATATAGTGGAGATATCAATATTGAATATCCAAAAAAAATTAAAAATGAATGGAAATTGAGTATGTGGATAGGCCCATCAACATAAAAAATGGTATGCCCCTTATTCTATATGAGTTGGTTGAAACTTCCCATAAAAATCAGACTCAGCTCCACACCGAAGATTCGGATAAACCGTCAAATTGTCGCCACGTGTTACTCTCAACTTCAATACTTATTCATGGGGGAGATTACTGGTTCATATTAACACCTTGTTTGGACGGTTGTTATTGCTAATTTAAATAGAGTATTTTTTTTTATTGTTAAAATTTTATTGCATCCTATTATTCAAATTCATCGTTAGGTGACGATGAGAAAATTCATTTTATACAATGATCGATTTGGTGTGACCATGTGTTACCTTAATATTTTCTTTTCATTTTATCTTTATTTATTATTTAATAATTATATTTCATCTTTTATCTTATCTTTTTCATAATATTTTTACCCGGATAAAATTTATTATTCAAATTATGAATGTTAATTATTATTATCATGTGGTCCTTATCACAATCACACCTGTCTCACCCCTCTATATATTTCCACATCTCTATACAATCTCCGTTCCGCTTTATTCGCTTCTTTCTCCCTTTCAAGGTGTGTACGGTTTCCATTTGACGGAGTGTATGTTTAGTCATCACCACTTTGTATCAATTGATTTTTTATTGATTCGTGGAATCTTCCAGAACGATGTCGAGCGTTTGCAGCGATAAGTCGTCGTCGACGCCGGCAGTTACCGGCGGCGGTTTTGGAGGAGAAATCATGTTGTTTGGTGTGAGAGTAAAAGTGGATCCTATGAGGAAGAGCGTGAGTCTGAACGATCTTTCACAGTACGAGCAACCGAATGCTAACAACAACAACAACAACGGCGGTGATAACAATGAATCCTCTAAAGTGGCTCAGGATGAAGGTTATGCCTCTGCAGATGACGCTGTTCAACATCAGTCCAACAGTGGTCGCGAGCGTAAGAGAGGTGAGATCTCCGATCCTCTTCTATTTTTGTTGATTTCGTGAACAATCGCTGTGTTTTTATGATCGTCTCCATTTTACATCTGATTCAGTTATTTCTGTCTGTTATTAGTCAATTAATGTCTTCTCTGAGTCAAGTTCTATTAAGATTCATCAATCGTTTTCTCTGTTATGAACAAATTTTTGAGTCAAATTCATAGTTTTATCATGTGATTTATATGTAATTGTTTGAAATTAATTCCAAAAATGATGACCGAATTCATAGAAAACTTTTAGATTCTGTAAAAGGGAACTCGTTTTCCCTCTGTCTAGATTTCAGGACCATATATATGGTTTTGATCCAACCTGCTAAGCTTTGAATCCATAAAAAATGTTTTCTGATGAAGTAGCGTTGATTTTGTTTGTAACAGGAGTTCCGTGGACAGAGGAAGAGCATAAGTTATTCCTTTTAGGATTGCAGAAAGTGGGAAAAGGAGACTGGAGAGGAATCTCTCGTAACTTCGTAAAGACTCGCACACCGACACAGGTTGCAAGTCATGCTCAGAAATACTTCCTCCGGCGAAGCAACCTCAACCGTCGCCGCCGCCGATCTAGCCTCTTTGATATCACCACTGACTCGGTAATTGATTTTTCTCCATGTCTTCCATTTATCAAACTTGTTTTATCTCACCTTAATTATTAATACTTGGAAAAAATTAATCAATTTCTTTTAATTACTAGGATTATATTTTCTCTCATTTTGCCATGTATTAGTGGAGATCACTTGATTAGATGTTAAGCGATTGTGTATAGAGATAGAAAATTAGATGGCTTGATTTTAGTACTTCGATCTTATCACTCTTTTTAACAAGAAGGAGTAGTAATTAGATTCTTTCATTTTTCTTGTTTTGAATTGATATTGGTGCTGGGTTTTGTTGTTATTCTTTTGTGTCTTTTCTCTAAAAGATTCTTTTTCATTGGTGTCAAGTTCTTTGTTTATACTTGCCTTCTGGAAAAGATAAAAAATTTGAAGTCTGATGAACAAAAACTGAAATCTTTGCCACTTGGATATTTTGTTTTTTCAGATTTCCATTTCTAAGGTTCTCTTTCTATGACAAACAGGTATCAGTAATGCCAATAGAAGAGGTGGAAAATAAGCAAGAAATCCCAGTTCTAGCACCAGCAACATTACCTACTGTAGAAACTACCAAAACCAATGCATTTCGTGTTGGTCCTATCATATTTCCAGTACAGATTGACAAGTCAAGAGAGAATCCAACTCTGTTGCGACATGATCATGGGAATTCATCGATGCTAGTTGGTCCTGTTCCTATGTTTTCAATGCCTAATCCACTAACAGCGATTGACCTTAACGCCAACCACAACTCAACAATTGAGCCATCCTCTATGTCACTGAGATTATCATTGTCACTTGATCAGGGACAAGCATCATCAACTAGACACTCGGCATATAACGCGATGTCAAGTTTCAGTAATGGAGAAAGCATCATCCGTGTGGCATGAGATCAAAGGATCTCTGGAGAAAAAAGAAGAAAAAACTAGGACAAGAGTGAGTAAGCTGGGTTCATAATTATATTAATCTTATATATTGAGGAAAAGTTTATGTAAGGAGATATCCATGTGATTAATTGACTAGACTTTTGGTCCTGATTTGTACAGACCAGAAATATGTCATGCTTTGTGGTACCTATTTAATGCTACTCTTATTTATAACATCAAAAGCCCTGCTAGTATCATTAAGTAAAATACTAAAGTAGTTTTCCATTGAAAAACACAATGAAGATATCTTTGATGAAGAGTGGTCCTATAGATATATGTGTGTGGGTGGTTGTATGAGCTGACCATGTGATAACGTTATCCAAAATCCTGATTGGGTTAGAGTGTCGTGCATGTGTTAGACAACAAATTATGATTTTCTTGATTCCTAGTGTATGGTTTGCAAGGACGGTGGATCCATTCCTCTAATTCGTTGCTTGCTTCTTTTTGCCCTCTTTTCTTGTTTGGATTCTACTTGGATAACCTTTTTTTTCTAGGGCTGCCATAGTTTTGCCTAAAACAGATGGAAGTCGATCCTTATAGGACAGGTCATTAGATCATTTTAACGGATTTATAGGGTTTTTTTAAAAAAAAATTTATAAAAAAAACAAGTAAATACTAGAGATGATTGACACGTTTCCAAAAAATTAATTTTGATTAGACATGGTAGAGTGATTAAAAGACCAATTTGATATACATTTTCTAAAATAATTGATCGAATCGAGCCTTGATGCCAAAAGGGCAATTTTTTTCCTTCAAAAAATAAAAACGGCACATCAAATTTTTTTTTAATCAAAAGGGCTTTTCACTCCGTCACGACCGCCCGTAGGGCTTTCGAGCGAGAACGATAAATAGGTGATGCACGGAACCCCTGTGTAAGCCCCTAGTAACGTACTAAAATAGGGACCCACTGACGTTCGTTCTCTTCCTCTGTGCATCTCTGTGATGGGCTCATCATAAGTAGGAGCGATTTTCTTCTGACGTAAAAGAAATAAAATCGCTTCCATCAATTTTTTTTTACATAAATCGTTGCCAGGGCAGCGATTAGCGTTTTAATAAAAAAAATAAAAGAATTTGAAGTTTAATCGCTGCCATTCAAGTGAGTTAAAAAGTAAAAAAATAATTTAGTATTTTGTAGATTAAAAATTAAAATAAATCTGTAAGTACACTGCATTTATATTATAACTATATTATAATAAATAATTGTTTTGACCTATAGCAGCGATTTTACTTTTAAAATAAAAACGCTGCTATAGCAGCAATTTTAAAGATTTTTTTTTTAATTTCTTTTAAGGAAACGGCGTCAATTTTTGTCAGAAGAAAATCGCTCCGTCTTGCCCTTTTGGCTTCGGACTCCGATTTACCCAAAAAGAAGAGTAGACACGATAGAACCTTGTTTGTACTTATTGTCAAATGAGTTGAAACACCAGTACTATTAAGTCGGCAATGCTGCTTATGAGTGTCATCAATTATTGATCGTTGATAATGAAAATAAAAATAGGTCAACCTTGATTTTTTTTGGTAACGATAAACGAACAAACAAAAAATTCTTGTGTAGTGGTTCCAGTACCCCGCACTCAAATATGTGTTTTCTTTCTGCATTTGTAGCTGGAAATGGTGATCATACTAGATCAGAAATTCAAATTTTACAAACACAAAAATAATAATCAGGTGATTGATTTTTATTTATTTAAAATTTGAAGCATATAGTTATTCAATATTTACACTAATAGAAGAATCACTTATCATGAACACAAATTAACTCGAATACCATCATTATTAAAAAAAATATGCTTTGTTGTGGAAATGCATTTACATATTGGCAAAGGGTGAATTACAGATCGTCACGTTTACACGCAATAAATAAGGTTCTCTATTTGAGACCAACAGATAAGGTGAGGATTTGTAGGGTGAAAGAAAGATATTCCCATTTTTTCTTCAACAATATTCTCTTGCCACTTGACCACATATATGCATTTATTCCCTCTAAGGAAACTTTTATTTACTTGGGTAATGTGCTTTTTATAAAGACATTTCTATTTATGTCGAAATCTCTAATTAAATATGAAGGAATAGTTACCGATTATATAAAAGTAAGAATACATCAAATGAAAGTTTAATCCCACAAGAAGAATAAACGAAAAGCAACATTTACAGGATTTTGGTGAATTGCATACAATACAAATATCTAAGTTATACGTTAGAAAGATACCTAAAAAATGTATCGTTAAGAGAGCAACAACATTTTTGGAATTAGGTCTTTAAGTCCCAACAAGTTGAAGATGAACACGTATTGACACAACATTGGATAATATCAAAGATATTGGTTATATATGACAAACGGTGCAAATAGCACACATTGAGGAAAACTAAGATAAGGTCACATACGATAGAGTCTAAAGGATGTTAACCAAGAACCGAATCCATCTCAATTGCTACTACACTGTTATAGACCCCCATGTCACAAGTGCAAGAATAACATAGCTAAAAACAGAACACAGTGGGACCTATATAAACAAAACCAACCTTTTGGAGTATTAATATTCCATGTAGAAACTTATAGTATGTAAATAACAAAATAAGTGCAGGAAAATAGAAATTTATAGTTTTGGAGAAACCTTAATTCACCTAAAAGACAACTTGTTTAATGTCAGAATGAGATATGGTTGAATAAAATGGATCCGATTCATATAACCGATTCCAACTAGATTCATATAACAAACTCCAACTAATTTGATTTAATTGATTATATGACAGACAGAAGATCAATATCAAGATGTAAGCTTCTTATGAACAAAAGCCTTCAGTAGACAAAGCCCAAAGGGACAGAAGGAGAAGATTCTTCATCACTATGGCACTAATCATAAGCTTGTTCTCAAGAGAAGCAAAGCATATTATCCAAGATAGATGAAGACAATTATTCTACGCGAAATAGTAGAAGATGGAAATAAACACATGGTTAGTAGTACAAAATATGACTACACGAAACGAGGTTGAGGTGGAATGATGAATGCAGAAAAACTCATTGCCTCGTTTGAATCATGACGATTCTTCTCATGCACTCTTCTAATGTAATCAGAGGCCCTACCGTCTACGCTCTTATCATTAACTGCATACAAGGAGGATTTACCATTTTCAGTTGGCTCAATCAAGTAGGCAATCGGCTTTTTGACGTTCACTGGCTCCTGTGACCTTAAGCTCTCAGGGAATTGTGCTGTTGGTGAGCCTTTGATGAATGTTGCAGGGTATGATGCAGGAATTTTACCCCCTGGTGCTGGTTCTGTTGCGATTCCAAGGCTCATTCTGGCAATAGAGAATGACGATAGCCGGATGACATTTGTTACCATCTTCATTGACTTCTCACAGAGGGAGTTGTTGCTTCTGCTTTTGTTCTTCATGGCAAATGCTACAAATTCTTAACTGCCAAAATACTTTCAAGAACAGAGAAGGTGATTGCATATATGACAAGCCAACGACGATGGATATATATATATATATATAAGTATAAAGCTAAAGAAACTTGCTTCTAAAGCATTGTAGGGTAGTAGAGTATAACCTCAGCTGATTTCTAATATGTGTTTGTTAAAAAAAAGACAGGAATCTCCCTTAAGTTTCATCCATCCTAACAGTAACTTTATTAGTGCTAAATCCTTTTCTCATTCATGCAATAAGATGTTTTCTTTATTTTCTGTATGTCCAAATGGAACTCAGAAGAATAAAAGGAATATATGCTGCTTGCCTATCTAGTATCTATAAGCAATATTAAGACTTTTGGAACACTGTGACAAGAGCTAACCTTTAAAGAAACAATATCTGATGATCATATAAGCTATCCACGTGATTAACGAGTCCCCCCCCACCCCCCCACACACACACACAACAAACCAGGTGGTTGTTAATGAGCACAAACTAACTTATCCACTTAAAAGTAACTGGAATGAGATGCCTTTCTACTTTCCATATACCATATGAAGCTATAATTTGTAGTCACCACTCACCAGTGCTCTTCCACTGATTCCAACCTTTATGCAACTTTTTCCACAATATCTAGATAATGGATATGTACTGAAAACCATTCTATTCACAGTTCACAAGTGTGCCTCTTAGAAGTTTCCTGAAGCTAGCATTCAGGAAAGGAGCAGATCGAACTTATATAACGACAAAACTTTTGCTCCACATGGTTATATGGTTCATATTTTAATAACCATGCCATATTTCATTCCTTTCCGGAGTGATACCATTAAACATCTCACCAATTAGAGATAACTCTACACTGTTGTTAATAGAAAAAAATGTCACATCCCTAAACTGTAAACAGTTAATTTCCAAGATAAACACCATAGTATAGGAAGTTAGATCTATGGATGCTTATTTTGGCATGTGTTCAGTTCTTCCGCTCAAAAACCTACATAAGGACAGTCTCAGGTTCCAAGGGAAATAATTCACATGGAAGTACAAAAAACTCTTGCAAAGTCTAATACAGAAGTTTGATCAGTTTATATTTGTTTATCTATTCATGTTATAGTTAGTATTAACCCGAAGAAAGAGAGCAAAAACAAAATGCTGGAGGAGCTTGGTCAAATACAAGCGAGATGTATAGCATTTCTTGAGATATAAATAGCAAAAACTGGTAATTTGCACATACTGAAATAGTGAGCAGAATCAGCAACCGACAAGGTACAAAGAGAGTGTATCTGATATTCAGGCAGAAGAAATAAAAGAAAAAGCCATCTTTCAAAATTTCATACCAACTATAGACAACTTTAACACTTTCATTCATAAGAATGACACTCATCTATTCATATAAATAAAAATGACTAAAGTTATGTCCTAACATAGTTCAAAAGAGCACTACATTACTCATCACAAAATTGAATGCAATTTTTCCAGTTGATTCATTTGATGTCGCAATAGTTTCTAGAACTAGTAGTTGACAATACGCTTTCTTCTAATTTTCTCAACTACTACCACATAAGATTGTGCAAGCCTGTAAAACAACCAGGCAGACCCTCCAACAGACATCCCCAATCAAAGGAAATATATAAGGAGAAAAATCAAAAGGCAATTCATCCCCTGAAGGATATCTACTCATATACATCACTAATGCACCAACACTACCCTCAATTTGCTCCTCTATTAAGTTGTTGAACCATATGGCAGAACTCATTAGCATTTTCTATTCTCTAGAATGCCACAAGGCCCTGGAGCATCCTCTCTTTTCCGCTCGCCAGTGTACATATTTGTAATGATTTTATTTCAGCTATTTCTCATTAATCATTTAGAGTTCTTGAATACTTAACAACTTTGATTAATTTTCAATACAAATTTGAATTTGAAATATAGGGACTAAATCATCACATGAGTGAAAAGTGTGAACACATTCTTAGATTCTCTTGCAGTACAAAATAATAAAAGAAAATACAACTTCCAGAGAGCATCGAAAAGACGAGGTTGACAGGAAACATAGAAGAGCAGGTAAAGAAAAGAGCTACACAATCAAAGTCAATTGATTGATTTCACATCTTGTCCATAAAGAAGAATGAGCTTACAATAGTACACAAAAAGAGTTAGAAAGATTTGCTTTTATCATGATACAATCTGATCCATACATTTCTCATGATCCTCTCTCTAACAAAGAATGACTTACAATAGCAAACTAAGAGTTCGAAATTTTGTCAGGATAAAGACTTAAATCAACTAGAGGAGAGCCAAGGATTTGGTGCTACATAAGTGTAACCTTGAAAGTGTTCGCCTGTTGTCGGAGTAGATGCTGGTGAGTCATCCGGTGGCATCGTAGTCCAACATTTGTCGAAATTGGCAGTGCAATCTTTGCCAATTACATCTGGTTTGAACTTAGGCTGTAGTTCTCTGGCATCAAGTTTCTTCCAATTGATTGTGCGGAACCACTTGTGACTTTTGATCTCATCCCCTCCTCTTGGTCCACTGCCTAATCTTTTGGATGGGTCCTTCTGTAGCAACTACGGGAAAAAATTGCAAGTTTTCATTCAGTTGAATTACAATCACTTATTTAAGAAAGTATGGGCAAGCAGTCAATTGATAGTTTGTACATACTCCTTTGAGCAGAGAGTGAGCTTCACCAGTCAGACGTGGTAGAAGTTTCAGTTTCTCGCTGATGATCTTTTCCTGAAGCTTCTTTCTATTTGCATGTGTGAAAGGTGGCTGAAAGAAATGAGAGTCAAAAGTGTTCCAATTTACAAAGAAAAATCTGTCTAGGAATAATGCAATTTATAGTACATTTCACATAAAATAGGCTCCAGAGAATGTCCGATGAACTGTCTATGCTTGTCACATGCTTTGGCATTACTCAACACTGCATGATTCTAGTGTCCTAATATTACAGTGCAAACAAATGTTCCAACCAGTACTTAGATTACCTGACCAGTCAGCATCTCATACAGAAGTACCCCAATGCTCCACCAGTCAGCATCTTTATTGTGGCCCTTGGACTGTATAATCTCTGGAGCCATGTATTCCATGGTTCCACACATTGAATTAGATCTGCTTGATTCATCAATCTCTTTTGCCAGTCCAAAATCTGTCAGCATGACCTGGGTGGAAAATGAAATGCTTAAGAAGAGGAATGAATCAACTGCAATGTTCAAAGGAAAAATGCTACGTATTTCTTATTTCTTTTCTTCTTCCATGCATCAATCATGTTCCTACAGTAGAGTACAGCAAGACTATTACATGTCCATCACCATCCATGAGAATATTTTCAGGTTTGAGGTCTCGATGCACGATCCCTCTCTGGTGAAGATGTGAAACAGCAGAAACTATCTCAGCAGCATAAATCCTTGCCTGGTCCTCACTACCCAAAGCACACCCAAGAGCTGAAGTTAGAAGAGCAGAATGCATATCATGACTGGTTAGTCAATAAGAAATACAAAAGGTACCTGAAAATCCCTTGTCTGTATAGATGATAGAAAAGATGTCCTCCATTTATAAAATCCAAAATCAAGTACAGCTTAGACTTTGTCTGCAGCATATTCCAAAATAAATGACGGAATGATATTGTTAAAAAGAAAAATCACATCAGAGGGCAAGAAAGCTTGGTCTGAGACTGTAAGGCATCAGTTCAATGACTTCGAAAATCAAATCACAGTAGCAAAATCAATGACAATGAGTACACCAAAGAATGACAAAATCTGTGCTTAAAAAAGACATCAAGAAGTATGGGAAAGAGATAAAAACAACAAAAGTTCTAGAAAATCATTAAACTTCACTTTGAAATTGTCCAAAAAAAGTAAATCATATTGGACAATGCCTAGCAAGATTGTCGATACTTTCTAGCTGGGAAAAGGCTGGGATTGGGGTAACGAATAGAAGCTACCGTAGGATCATTCCAGCTTGCATATGGTGGGCTATCTGGAAAGAAAGGAATTCCAAACATTTTGAGGCTAGAAGTAGCACTTTACAGAAGATCAAGTCAGACAGTGTTTTGCTATTTTCTTTTTGGTGTACAAAGAGCTCCCGTGTAGATGCAGATAGATCCTAAATGTTTTAGACTCATGTTAGGATTGCATTTTCTTAGCTTCTTTGTTCTCATATACTTTCATTTGTAAACGGATTTTCCAAGACTACCTAAGTACTGGTCTATAATACAAAAGTTGTTACCTGTTCACAAAATATATTGTCCAAACAAATCTTCACAAAGATCGTTTACGAAACAAAGACAATTCTAAATCAAAGGCAAAGAATAATGGAAACTAAAAAAAAAAAGAAAATCGCAACAGAAATTCAACAAAGTTAATGAGCTTCTTTGAAATTGTCTAAATAAATCTACTACAAGATCCTATCAAATATTCTAGACAAAGAACAAAAGTTCCACTTGAAGTTAATTTCATTAGCATTAATGATGCTAAATAGTACTCCTAGTACTAATAAAGTTCAAAACTTGCTCATTTTGTCCCCGCTCAAAAAAGAAGGAATGAGTGACACGAAAATTCAAACAGATTCCCAAAAGAGTTTCCTCTTTCTATGAAAAGTTTTTCCCCACAGAGAGAAGAAAGGAAAAGCTCTCACCTTTTAAGTACTTCTGTAACAGAAAATTAAATGAAAGGACAAATACCATAGTACTAAATTTAGCTTCCGACTTAAAACCAAATAATTCCTAATACAAAAGATTATCTTGTTCTTGTACATGAAAAAGAAAAACAAGTAACATCAATTCAGATTGATAGCTGGAATAACACTTAGCTAACTCCCTTAATGTGGATGCACTATTCTCACCAAGATATCCCTGATTTATGTACAAACAACAACAACAGAACCAGTATAGTCCCACGAGTGGGGTCAGGGGAGGGTGAGTGTAGGTAGAGAGGCTATTTCCGATAAACACTCGGCTCAAAGAAAGCAAAAACACAACATTTATGAAGACATAAGTGGTAATAACAGCAGGATAGTAAGACTATTTAGGTATCAATTTTCAAATAAATACATCCATTAATCTGAAACTGAATAGACAAATTTAGCAAGTCCAGTATAAGCAACTATTACCTGAAATGAGTATCTAAGCTGAACAATAAAAGGGTGCTCAACTTTAGTGAGAATATCCCTCTCAGCTCTCATATAATCCACATGGTTATTCTTGATTACTGTGTCCTTCCTCATCACTTTCATGGCTAATATCCCATCACCCTCACCCTCACCACCATACCCCTTCATCTTCACCTGAAAAACCTTCCCAAAAGAACCTTTTCCAATCATCCTCAAGATCTCAAAATCCCCTGGCCCAAATTTTGTTACTGCTAATCCCTCATCTCCACTTATCTCTTCAACCCCATCAGTACATTCAGTTTGGTGAGTACCTACATGAGTATTAACTTTATCACTATCACTTTCCCCCTCAGAATCAACTTCCTGGTGAAAAGGCAGAGGCTTTGAGAGAGTGATCCTTGGAGATGGACCCACAAAAGAGTGGGACCTACTATGAATGATTTGTGGGTCAGTTAGAAAACTGGAAGAAGATGAAGGAGATGAAGAAGAGGTATGAGCACCAAATACTTCAGAAAAATCAAAGTCTGGATCAGTAGAAGGAGGAGATGATGAAGAAGAGTCAGGGATTTTGAGATGGGTCAGCTTGTTTGCTAACATGGAATGAATAGCCTTCTTCTGCTGAGCTGCAAAGGCCATATTAACAAGAATTCTTGAAACCCCTTTATCAATTGGTCAGCAAAAATAACAAAGATTGCATCTTTACAATTGTTATTTTGTGAATCAAGAATGTGATTTAGGCAAGAAAAGCCAGCTGAGATTGAACTCAGAGCAGGCTGTGAAAGAAAAAGGGCTACATCAGGGATCTGCAGGGACTAATTAATGGAAAAGAAGAAATCAAGAAAGTGAAAGGTTGAAACTTTGAGGTTGTTTGCTTGGGGGAAGAAGAAGAAGAAGAAGGAAGCCGTGATTTATCAGCAGAGAAGTGATGGATACAGTGGATTTTGCAAATTACAGATGCATGAATGAACATGGAAGAGACAGGCAAATGAAAGTATAGAGAGAGACGGGGCAAGTGGGAAGTGAAATCCAACACGAAAAGGAAATTGTTCTAAACCCAACTTGTGCTGACCAACGCCACTTCCTAATGGGACATGCCGTGTGTTATCTGAATTTAATCGGAGCTTTAACGTGGATTCCAAATATTGGAGCAGAAACCAAAAAAAAAAAACAACCCAAGTTGTGTTGATGCGCCTCCATTTGTATTATGTTGAATATGACACATATTTAAGTTGAACATCATAGATGCTACCTAAGATCAAATTAAATAACAAATTTTTAAAAGTAAAAAAGATTTTGATCTTTACAATTTTAAATCAAAGATATATCACATGTATCGAAATGTTCTTTTAAATATTATAATTTTAAACATAACATATCAAAAGTTTAAAATTTAAAAATTTAAAGTTATCTTTAATAGTATAATAATAATTTATTGGCACTCACATATTATGACTTATTTAAGACTATATATCACGTTTATACTGAACCTGAATAGGTAATATGCATGCACACATTTTCACTTAATTATGTCGACTGATATATTCTCACTTTAGTTTTAACTACTAATATATAAAATTATTTGATTTGATATGAAATACTCTACCAAAGCATGCACAGTTTCTTAAGATTTTGAGAACTATTCGTATTACATGTTATTCCTATATATATAATATAATATAGATGATTTTGAGTGGAACTCTCAAACCTAAGAGAGGATTTTCGACTTTTTCTTTATTAATTTCAAGACCCACGTAGAAGTTGGAGCAAGCTAAATTATTGTTATTTGTTAGGTAGAGTTCAAACTTCATAGTGTTATTATGATCATTAAAGAAAATGTGCCTCAGAGAATAGTAGTCCTATGAATATGGAGTATGTCCCATAGGATTTGTAAAACATTGGTGCACCACCAAATAAAAGAAAGAAAGAAACGTATAAAGTTAAATAACTCAACATTCAATCAAGTACATCAGTTAATCTTCTTGTAAGATGGATGCCAACAGATAATATTAAATCATTTAAAAAAAAAATATACATAAATACGTAATTTTATGGAAAAACCACATATTCACACGTCCCAATTTTAGTGTATAAATTCACCCCTGGCTCAAAGTGCAAGTTTCATATAAAATCAAACACCTACCTTCTTCTCTCAAGAAAAGTTGCATACCTTATAAAATAAGTTATCAAATTCGATATAGTGACACAATAACCAAAGAAAAGCTGGATGAGATATATTTATAACACCAACACTTGGAGATCTGAGAAACCAAGCAGGAAAGTAAAATTGCATCCTCCATAACGTGAAAGAAAACAGGTGATAAACAACATGTTTGATTTGCATATAAGAGATACCACATTCCTTCCTGAGCATTCATTATCTATTGAACTGAAAGAAACTGCACATTCTATACACAGTTATAAACTGGAAAATCTTACCAAACACAAGAAGCTTATACATTGAACTCCAGGACTAAACCTCAAAACTGGAAACTCCTCACCTTCGAAAGAAAACCCCCCAAAACGAAAAAGGACCAAAAGTGAAAAAGCCAAACCAAGTGAACTGCATCTGCTTGAGTTCCTCTATCACTTTCCACAAGTAGAAAAAGTAACAACAATACAACACCCTTTTGCTGCATAACTCGTATATATTCCCAAGCCGCACAATGGACAAACGAAGAAATAAGGCCTCCAAAGAATCATGAAAAACTACTGACTGCAGAGAAGGGAGAGGTTAAAAAAGGCCCTTCTACCCTCTCCACTATGATACAGCTACTATGTTCAGATCAAGTGGCCTCAAAGCTCCTTGAACTATCTCCTGAACAGTTCGATTACGTCGGCAAACCTCTGAAATCTCGTCAATCGGAACTACCAGACCGTTCATATTTGCTCCAGAGGCTGCATCTGACAAAGCTTGTAAAAATCTAGTCCTTTCCAATTCTGTTACAGCTGTTGATGGAATTAAGGACACACATTCCTTTGCCCACTCAAGAGCTTTCAACCCATACGCCCGGGTCAATGCCAGTAGAGCGTAAGTTACCTACAAAGAAAACAGCTCAGAGTAACTCTTGAATGCAACAAACTAATACTACCTTTCTCTTCACCCATCTGCCTTCTATAGAAAATAATGATTTGTACTTACTGTTTCTAGTCGTGAACTAGGAAGGGCTCCAGTTAGACAAGCAACCAAAATTCTGGTGATAGTGGGCCCTCGAGGAATAATTACACTGTCCCTTATGGATAGGCAACTTTCTCCGTTTGTAGAGTTTGCAAGATCGAATATATCGGACACAAAGTTCAATATTGAATTGCAAGCCTCCCTACAATCCAGTCAATACTTCGAAATTTAGAACAATCAAAACATAATAAAATATCATACCAAATGGATAATAGAATTACTAGAGAAGGAGAAATCCAAATCTAAAAGGGCCAGAGTTCCCTTGCAGTTCCTGATAGGTTCTCTAGTAATTAGATAGATGAGTGGACAATGATATACTCCCGCCGTTTCAATGTAAGTGCCTTACTTTCGGTTTTAGTCTGTTTCAGAAAGAATGACATTGGCAACTCCCTAATTCCACCATTTTACATGGTTTGTTTAAGACCATAAGATTCAAAGGAAATCTTGATACATTACCCACATCTTTAGTTTTAGGCCACAAGATTCAAAAGTCTCCCGTATTTTCTTAAACTCTGTGCCTAATCAAACTAAGACACTTAAATTGAAACAGAGGGAGTATCAAAAGATGATTCTACGCTTGACAGATTAAAATTCAACTACAAGTATACTTTTACTAAATATGTTGGGTAGTTGGCCTCTGTAATTCATATCGTAGGCAATGGACTTTGGAAAAAAATATAGCGCCATATTGATATGGAACAAACTGCTGCTTATATTGCATTGAGAAATGCAACAAAATATGACAACCAACGCAGTGAATATGTGTTCCTTCAGCATCAGACCAGTTAATGTCTCATCAAGTAGTTCATGCTAATCAAACTGGCCGTGTCCTGTGACTCAGTTCTTGTATCATTCACTCAGGTACTTGATCATAGTTATCTACATGAATCCTTTTCCTCCGCTCTTTTCTGACAGTTATATTTGTCAATGTCACAAAAACCATGGTATTATTGAGACTAACTCATAGGAAAGAAAATCAATTTATGATGAAATAAGATTTTGGTCCCCTTAGTGATCTACTAGGTCAGAGGAGCCTCTTGGTGTTCCAGGGAGATACAAAAAGTTGGTAAACTAAACTACCTCACAATGACTGACCTAGTTAGGACTACAAATTTCATTCTCTAGTGATACTCATCAGGATGCATGCTTCAGGCTTCAGCATACAAAATAAGCTCCAGATGAAGTATTACTCCACGTGAATCAAACATGACCGGTGCAGATTGGATGGTGACACACTTTGCTGGACGCTATAAGTCTAAGTATAGCATTCTAGTTGGAGCAACATCTCCTAGGAAATCAAGAAAGAAAATGTGATTGCACAATCTAGTGTACAAAGCACCAGAACCACAGCAGCTTGGACTCATGCTGCCAAACTACTCAAAGAATTGAAGTTGGTAGAGCTAAGCCGGATGCAACTTGTGTGAAATAATTAAATTGCATTTTATGTTATACCGAAGCCATTACATAATAAGAGGTCAAGCAATTGAAATTTACTGTTGTTTTGTCAGAGAAAAAATACTCTCATGAGGCACTATAACAAAATTCATAAAATTAAATGATTGGCTCACACAGATGTCATCAAGTCAGTTACAGTCCCTGCACTAACTACATCTGTAACAGACATGGCATGTATGACATGCAGCCACCAGCTTGAGGTCTGAATCAGATAGTTAAATAAAAACGATAAAAGTTATAGATGAAATTGAATTTTTGCCTACGAAGGTATATATCTCAACAATTGTATTCTACGCATGAAGAGATAAATTATTGGCGCTGCCAAGATTCAACCATAAGACGTTTGTCCTCACAAATTCTACCAATTTACCTCACATTTCTCACAATTTTATGTTATTGTCCAGATTACAAAATCTTCATCACTCTACACGTGTAGAACCAGAGGTTCCTCTTTACATCAAAATAGATGTAAACAGGCCATAATGTTCATGGGGTGAGGAGGAAATAGAGAGAATTTACCTGTGCTGCACGGTGATGCCGATCATGGCACAATCCACCAATGATGGAAACACAGTAGAGGGAAAAAATAGTTGAGGACAGTATCGGATACATCTTGATGCCAGCAAAAAACAATCATCTGCTATATCCGGACGGGAAGTGAAATCCTGTGAACCACACTTCGGAGTTAGCTTACATAACTAGCGGTGAAATGCAAAATAAAGCAACAGACTGTACCTGAATCTTTGTAAGAAGACATGCTGTATGGCTAAAGAGAGACTCAATGAGAACTTTCAAGTAATTTGCACAGGATGGATCTGAACCAAATATCTGCGACAGAAGGTCCAACTGTTGCTTAAAATGGAAACTGCAAATTTGGTTAAAATTTTGCAATGTAAGAAAGAACTAAAATACCTTAATGACTTCACTAGAGAGATAAAGGAAACAAGGCTGATGGTGTTGTCCATATAGTCCTTGTATTTCCTCCAGCATCGCCCCAATTGTAACCCCCATGAGCCTCTTAGAAGTTCGTACCTAATGGATGAAATCATCAGAGTTAGGAAAGTTATAATACCATTTGCTCATTGTCGGGCTCAGACTAGAATCTTTGATCATCCTTGTCTTCAGAGTTCAGAACAGGCCACTTTAAATAAGCTGTAGGGAATATTATCAATCACAATTTCAAAGAGTAACATAAAAGCAGTTTGAGGTCATACATTAAGCAACATAAGTCAGCAAAAATTCACAAAAATAAGAAAAAAATCAGCTACGGATGTAGATGTCAAGAGGCACAAGAATAAAGAAGAGAAGAACACGAAGCATTCAAAGGACTATGAAAAACGCCACATATTTACAGGAGAAGTTGTGTCACTACAACATTTTTCAGGAATAGGCAGCTTGATGAATGATTTCTTGAATGCCAATGGCATAGATAACTGAACTTACTGCATTTTTACAAGCCCGGCAAAGAGACTCCATTGTCCGCATGTCCCAAGCACGACTATGTGAATATCATCAAACACTACCATTAGGGAAATTTATAATCAAAGAGTTATCCCGAAAGCAATATTTACAGCAAACAGCTTTCTTACACATCAAAAATGGCTTTGAAAATTGGCCAAAGTCTTTGAATTGCATCTGCAACTGCTTCTGGTTGATTTACATATCTGCAAATGGTTTCAGTCCCAAAATTGACAATGCAAATAGAATCAAACAGATGAAAGACGGAACAAGGAAATTGCCTGTACCTGAATATATTTGCAAGTCGATCAAAATGAACTGTTAATTCCCGAGCGTTTTTTTGCCCCAAAACTTGGGGACCTTGATTGATCATCTCCTGGTAGTTAACTCCAAGTATTTGTAAATTGACACTTAAAGTCATTCATAAAATTTTAGAAAGGAAACTTACTTGTAATGGAGCAACAGATGGCAGGCATACTGCCTCAAGGGCCTTCTTAGCATGTTCCGAAGGAAGCTCTGTAATAACCATACTGCAAAAAAAGAAGAAGAAAGACCAGTGTGTTTATTTGGCAGGGTGGGTGGTGAGAGTAAGAATTTAACAAGATAAAGAACTTAACTAACTTAGGGATCAGCTTTTAAGAAATAGATAATACCTTAAAGCTTCAACCAGATGCAACGAATCTTCGGCAGAAACTTTGAAGGGACCTTCCCCAATGACTGCCGTTTGGTAAATTTGAAACAGACCATCTAGTGACCCACAAAGCTTCTTCTTGCAATCTACAATGACAATAAAAAATTTGAAACAAGATTGAACTAAAGAACTATTAACTCTGACCAGAATGTTAATTCCGAGAAGGAGCAAATTCACCAGGTCATATATAGTAACCAAGATACAATTTCACAAAGTTAAGAAAAGATTGATCCTAAAATTCTATTCGGAAAAGGGCCAAAAATCCCTCTATCCTATGGAAAATGGCTCATCAATACCCCTCATCCACCTTTTGGTCTAAAAATACCCTCAACCTATTTTTTTTTTGCTCAAGAATACCCCTAAAACTAACACCTTAAACTTGATGATTTTTACTAGTTTTAAAAAAAGCCACGTGGCTATTTTGATTGGCCACTTATATTACTTGATTTAAAAATTAAAGCCACCCATTTTTTTAATTCAAACTCGCGCCTAATAATCTGATCCTAATTGCTGTCTGTTGCAAGTTCAAAATACCAATGCCTGCTAGCTGCACAAGAGACACTACTGCATTTGTTGTTTATATCCTGCTTAAAATGCTCATGTGCAAGGAGATGATATAACAATTCACTTTCGATGCTGCACCCTTGTCGGATTCTCCAAAAATACACTACATTTAGAGAATCCGACATGCTCCCATCGATATTTTTGAAGAGTCCGAACAATATAGAAAAAAATAGATTGGGGGTAAATTTAGACCAAAAGGTGGATGGATGGTGTTGTTGAGCCATTTTCCGTAGGATAGGGGTATTTTTGGCTCTTTTCCAAATTCTCTTTATGAAATAGCTGCCACAGATAAACTGGACGTGAATTTTAAACAAGAGGTATATCAATATCCACCAACTAGTCTCACAGATATTAATTATATTGTTGACAAAGCCCAACCATGAAGTGATAAAATTTCATCAATTATCAAATATTAAAGATCTCTTGGAACATAAATAAAAGAGAATGATTATTGAAAAATAATCAGCTCTTTTAAGGGTGGAGTATCACTTTTTATGGATAAAAGGCAGAATTACTACAAGTAACACTAAAAAGAAAATAAATACAAACATGAGAAACTGAACGAAGTATTTACCATTGCATATGTGTCTGAAAGCTAAAGCAGCTGCTGCTGCGGAATCTTCACACGTGCTCATGCCTCTCACAAGAATATCAATGAGTGTGGGCAAGTATGAAAATCCATTTGATGCAGCATCAAGCCACTTTGAATAAGCTCCGATTGTTAAGCAGACTGGAAATTAGTAAATTAAAAGTACAAATGAGAACTGTCAAATCAGTATTTCATCCAGCAGTTGAAACTTGAAAGATATCTATAACAATATTTGGCAGAAAATGACAGTATACACCAGATTGCCAGCAACTGAGACATATAACCCAAAATCACCCAAGGGTGTGGCCTAGTGGTTGAGAACCTTGAGGTCTCAGGTTCAAAACTCAGCCGAGACAAAAAACACTAGGTGATTATTCCCATCTGTCTTAGCCTTGGTGGACAGAGTTACTTGGTATCTACTGCTGGTGGGAAGTGACAGGTATTCCGTGGAATTAGTCGAGGTGCGCAAAAGTTAGCCCGGACGTGTTATAAAAAAAAACTGAGACATATAACCAAAATAGGAACACTCAAAGAAGAGAGGGTGGACAGTGGACACTCTTGGGGAATGTTTGGTTCGTGGATATGGGACAGGAAGAAGAGGATAAGGATGACGACATTCATATCCGTCTCCAATGTGGTACTTAAGAGACTGTGATATGGTTTCTACATTACTCCTTATTCTTTATCAATTTGCTTATTGTTGATGAGGTTTATCCATTAAATTACTATCATATGAAATATAACAGGAATTCTATACCTAATTACTGGACTAAATATGGGATAAAAGAATTATTCAATCACATCATCTCCTCACTGTATTCTATTCACAGTCCCTTGCCCTTCACAGAATTTCGAAATAAGAGAGAGAGAGAGAGAGAGAGAGAAGGGTGGGGGTGGAAAAGGCAGGAAGGAGGGGGGATGGTGTCTAGGGTGGTTATGGAGAGTAAGGAGAGATTGGAAATTGACTTTGGTGCTAATATCAATTAGAATCCAACCACTATTTGGATGGTTAATACCCTCTATAGGTTTGTGACTGTTATCTGAAGTCACAAAATAGGTAGGCTAATTAGCCAGGATATCCCAATAGGTAAATCTTATTACAATAATCTCAGAGGTTAAAAATAAAACGAACCAAATTCCAGATTATTATCTGGCCTAATGCAATACCCCCAATATCCACGAATCCAATCACCCCTCACTTTGATGGGAACAATTAACTACCTGTCTGAAGTAGCTGGGGTTGATGAGGCAGCTTAGGAAGCAAAGACATAATCTGCAAGTTAAAATAGTAAGGCAACAAAGAAGAAAAATCAAATTAACACAATTTCTGAAGTAAAACAAAGTTGAATGGGCTTTATTTCAATCATCATTCAAACCTGCGGCATCACTTCGGCTTCAATATCAGAAACATAATCTGATATAGCTTTTATACAATACAAGGCAGCCTCTGCAGGACGCCAATCAGAATTCTGATCTTTTCCACAGTGACTGATGGCCTGTAAAAATAAGCAAATGTTAATATCTAAAAAGAAAAACAACTTTACTGCCAAACAGTGTTAACCAAGACCTTTTTAACTGAAAGTCTGAAACTGTTTTTAAGCGAAAAATGTGAATAGTTGATCTAGTATCTGAGACATAATGTTCTAATGTCTTTCACAATTTTCATAAGCAGAAAGCAAGGTCAGGAAGCTATAGTGAGAGGTTATAAATTAAGCAACACCCAAAATCTCCAAGAACCAAATGAAAACAACAATATCCAACTTTATGTTGTTTAAATCTGCCTTGCTCTACAACTGCCCTATCTTTATTTTTATTTTTTATTTTTTTGATGACAAGGGAAACCCGCAACCGCTACCCTTTGGGTGCACACAGGGTAAAACCCCCGCTCCTATGCAATAGCTCGCAAACCACATAGGAGAGGTAACCCGCACTAGGCAAGCCCGGTGCGATGAGCTCGATCCAGAAGGCAAACCCCTTGCTTTCACTGGCAAGGGGTTTCGAACTTGAGACCTCCAACATGGAAGTCCCAAGCCCAAACCACTGGGCCACCCCGAAGGGTTAACTGCTCTATCTTTATTTAGATTACAACAAGTTGAATTGTCCAGAACACAAGGACTTGAACTGACTTGAAATTTGCGAGAAAAATTGTAAGAAGAAACTTCTTCTCAAAAATTAACACCTAAGTGCATGTACAATGAATCCAAGAGTTTTTTTCTTAGCAGAGATCCGATAACACTTCCAAATGAGCAGAATATGCCCCAGGACTTTAGGCTCTCAGGTTTTACTTGCAGTAAGAACGGTTGATATGTTAAATAATAGAAGATTGCAGCACAATTTTCTTTGATATTATCACAACTTTATGTGGGTACAATTGGTTTCTTCACTGTTCTAGTGTAAATCGGTTGTCATTTATCCAATTCAAATAGATCAGCTGTGTAGAAATTTTGTACTCAGAGTGAAAGAGAGTCAAAATAAATTGTCTTTATACACAAGACTTTGTTTAGAATTGTAAAGATATGACACTTAGGCTTAACTCAACCTCAAAAGCTAGCTCATGAGGGGAGGATTGCCCAAATCCATGTAAGCAAACCACCAGTCCATTCCCCAACCAATGTGGGAGCCAGAACAAGGAAGGACCTGGCGCTGATACCATGTTACAACAAAGGTATTGGAGTAATTTCAATCTATTATCCAAGGAATACAATGATTTAAAATTTAAATACAGGTAAAGAAAAGTCTAACTAAGGTAACTAGATATCTAAATCCCTAAAAATCAGCTAGAATATTATATACAACACAAGGAAGCCAGGATGAAACCACCTCTAAGACGGGCCAAATCACAAGCTTTTGGCCAGTAGCTTTACAGTTGCCACTACAACTGACTCAACCCTTAGGCAGACATCAACTTGAAGGACTCTCTCAGCAAGCAGAACACCCTTTAGTAAAAAAAAGGTTTTGTACAAATTCCAGAACAATTCAAATAAGTCAGTTTCACTGATGTACCAAAGCTTATTAATGTAGTCAACATGTCCACAACCCCAAAGGGAAGACTTCAAAGTTAAGTGCATTAACCTAGTTTTGACTCTCTCAGAAGTGGTGGGTTAAATTTTTCCGGTCCCTATAATTTTGGTGGCTTACATTAATCAAATGAATTTGATACATTAAGTTGAGAAAGTCAACCATTTCTCCAGGATTACAGTAGTAGTACGCACCTCAACTAGCTTCATATAGAGAATTTTCAAGGTAGGTTCACCTCCTAAAATCAATGCTGCATCAATCAAGACATCTGCAACAGCTGATGCATGGCAGAATCACAGAGTAAGTTAGCATGGTGGAAAATTGGATCTCTTACATTTCTTCTCAACACAATAGCTGATGCACATTCATGATTGATTTTCCAAAATTTCAAGACAACATGGTAATAAAGAAAGTGCCATCAAGGAAATAACTGATAAGGTACATAGATGGTACAGACTGAGCTAGACACTTTACACAAATCAATGAGCTAAGAGACTAGCTCTTTGAGAATATGCAATGTCTTTCTTAAGCAAGACAATAAACCAATCAAATATAAGCTTATAAATGCAATCAAACCATTACTGTCCCATATATGAAATGCATTTTTCGTTTTATAAAGAAATGAAAGCCAAAATGATGTAAATTGCCAGAGAAATAATTCAAACCAAAAAGTTAGGTGCTACATTAAAACAACGAAGGCATAAAGCGCAACAGAGAAGATTCTGGATAGTGATCACACAAGCGAGGGGGGCACATATAAGATATTTCGATGAAGTACAAGATATTAAGAAAATTGTCTTCACTAGTCCGAAATCTTGATAGCATTGGCAAGAGAGAGGCATCAAGCATAGTCCACTACTATTGCTTCTACATTTTAATTTTGGTAGTACATTTTCTTAAGAACAAGGTGATAAGGTCATTGAACATTATTTCCTACATTGGCCTCAACCCTTCAACATTGGCTTTTTCTATTGTTATCATGAAGAATTAATTTATAAACTTAATGTTTAGTGCAAGACTTCCCTAGAACTAAAGGTCATCTTTATCAATCCTAAAACCAAGGTTAAAACACAAAGTAAAAGCACCTAAATTATGTTTGCTAACCACAATACAATAGGGCAACAGGTAATATACCTCCAGTACAAAATAAGCAACTGCCAGAAGTTCCAAAAATCCAACATGACCAACTAAATATAACCTCCAGTTCATGAAGCAAGGGAAAACCAAACCCTTTCATTTTATTTTTTTGGGGATAACTGTGGTGTCTGAATCAACACCTCAACTAATTTCCATGAGATACCTGCCTCTACCCACCAAGGCAATGACAGATAGGAAGAAATCATCTAGTATTTTTGTCTCCGCTGGATTTGAACCCGAGACTTCAAGGTTTTCAGCCCACTTCATTGACCACTAGGCCACACCTTTGGGTTTCATCTTTTATTTTTTGGGGAGGTGGGGTGGGAAGTGCATGGTTACACATGCATGAAGCCATGAATAATAATGGATGTTTAATCATAAAATGCGACAACATTAGAAAAAAAAACTTTAAGAAACCAGAATAGTTTTAGGGCAAAAAGCGGATGGGGCCGGGAAATTTCACTTGGTGCGGAGGGAGATTGTCACATCTCCTAAAAAATGGGGAAGACTTGGAATTAAAGGCTTAAAAGTCTTTAATAAAGCTTTATCAGGAAAATGGCTTTGGAGGTTCGTAATAGAGGTACAAGCTTTGTGGAGGGGGTGATAGTTGATAAATATGGGATTATGGAAGGGGTTGGAGAACTAGAGATATCACTTCTCCTTACGGGTGTGGTATGTGGATGAATATCATGAAGGGATGGATTATTTTTGGCAAATATCTCATTCAAGGTCAAAAACGAAAGGATAGTAAAGTTTTGTGGGCAAAGCAGGTGTGGCAGCATATCACGAAAGGATGAAATACAGAGATTGTACAGAGTATCTTGCTAAAGAGACTTGACAATTCAGAAAGTTAGGGAGACACATGGTGGAGAGACATTTTGGAACTTGAGATTTAGAAGGGAATACCAATATTGGGAAGTGTTGAGTTTCAAAGATTGTTAGCCTTACTACATAGGTAAGTCAATCTGGTTGATAAGCCCAATGCTTAGTGGTGGGGCTTGGGGAATAATAGAGTGTTCTCTATGAAGTTTTTTAATGAGAAACTTTTGATAAGGGAGGAGCATGTTTTTCCATGAATGTAGTATGGCTTCCAAAGGTACTGAGGAAGGTGTGCTTTTACACTTGGCTAGCCACTAGAGGGGTAATTTTGACAGCAGAAAATCTTAGAAGGCGAAAATGTGAATCATCTTCTCCTACATATTGCGGGCTTACCATGAGGTTATGGTGGGATATGTTTAGGTGGGTTGGCACTCCATGGGCAAAGGATAAAAACTGTGAAAGACTTGTTGGGAGAAGGAGGAGAAGACGAAGTGCTTGGAACATAGTTCCACTTGCGTTATCGTGAATTGTTTGGAGAGAGATATAGGAGAGCTTTTGAAGGAGTAGAGTTGAGTTTCTCTCCATTGAGGAGTACCATTCCCTTATTTTCTTTTGGTGCACACAGAAAGTTCGTTGTTGTATAGACAATTGGGTGGAGTTTGTAGAGTCATATCTCCTTGTAGATTCTTTATCTTTTCGTGTACACCTTATATACAGCCAGTTTGGCCTTGTTTATGAATGAAAATATATTTACTTGATAAAAAAATGAGTTAAGGGCAAGATCTATAGAATAATGGTACCATATCTTGTCTGCTTAAAATCTCTCTGGTCCTCCATGGAGATATCAAAGTAATCCGGAGGATATTGGACTCTGAAAGTAACCTGAAAGAGAAAATACAAACACAAACGTAAAAGTGGAAAAGAATGGGCAAACAATCTTTTTTGACAATGAGAATGGACAAACAATCTATGTGATTATAAACTAAGGGTATCACGTCCAGGAAGAAATTGCATTAGTTTTTGTCTCCTGAAATAATTTAAGATCAATATGAAGCCATGCACAATAAGTAAAAAACCAAACTGCCTGCTCCTAATTCCAGAGGACTCACCAAGGAGACAAGTGATTCATATGATGAACGGAAAACCTGCAATCTACGAGTTTTCTCTGCCTCAATGGAAGTTTCATTGCCGCAAGCTAGATATGACTCCCTGAATAAGTATAATTTTAGATGCAAAAATTGGTTTGCAGCAAATAGACTGATTTGAAAATTCCAACAGCATTCACCTTTCTGTCAAAATCATCTGAAGATTGTGCCAGAAGTTAAAAGTCATGGAAGCAATATCGAACTCAGGATGTGAAGCAACTTCAAGTAATGCATGTACAATCAGCATTGATTCATCGGAACCTGAATACAGTTGTCAGTTTTGCTTATACATAAGTAAGAACAAATATCACATACTTTTATGCACACCAAACTTCTTTGGGAAGTCAAAGAAAAAGAAATTGCATCCGGAAGGAACTAAGAAAGAGAGGAAGTATAGATACCAGTGGCAATCAATTCAACATATGCATCGCCCATGTCAGAAAACAAACGAGCAATGGCTTTAATATCCTCCTCATCCTGGAAGTGAAGAGATAAACAACAGGATGGTCAAATAATTAAGAGAACAGCAATTTCTACATAACAATTTTAAAAAAAGAAGAGAAAATACCAAACAGTAACTTTAAAGCTCAATAACTTATCGTGTCACTGAAAAACCCCTTCACAACGGAGAAACGGATAGAAGATGGTGAAAATAGAAACAAGGGCATATACTCCCAAGAACATCATAAATATGGATAGAATTCAGAGTTGGTAATAGCATAATTAAGTTATGGAAGTGAGATTGTGCGGGTGACAGTACTCTGGAGGAAGCATTCCCACCTGCTTATAATGTGGTAAGTTAACCAACAAAATTGCATGTGTTTGAATATCTGAGGTGGGAAAACCATGAAATTACATGGGTGATGGGACATAGCTTTCACATGGCTATAAGAGACTGATAAAGGGGAAAGGGCAAAGAGATTCTTTACAAGAATACTAGTTGCCAGTATGAATGAGACATTGTATGTGCTGGATACACTAGACAATACTACTGATGTATGGAGGTGGTGGGAGAGTGGAAATGGTTTTATACTATCAGGGATCGTTTGGTAGCTGGTTAAAGTTATGAAGGTATTAGTGATGTAGGGATTAGCTATAAGTGAATCTATGTACTTATTTTATGCAGGTTATAGACTATTAGTTATTCATGTATTAGTTATACATATATTAGTTATTCCACACCCTATGGGTGCTCAGTCTGGAGAGCTATTAGGAACCTATGTCCTATGGCCATTAATGCAGATCAGAACAAAGGTGAAGATTGGGAATGGACAGCGAACATCCTTTTGGCATGACGATTGGGCAGGGCAAGGAACTATGAAACAACAACATCCAGAACTCTTCACATTAAGTCAACACATTAAGTCAACAGCAACATGCCACAGTTGCCATGATGTGGACTGGTCAGGGATGGAACTTATTCCTAAGGAGACATCTGAATGATTGGGAGATGGAAGAGTTGCAGAATTTTACAATTCAGTAGCAGGTTTCAATAACCTCAATGGAGGAGAGGACAGACTGGAATGGAGCAAAGACAAGAATGGAAAGTTCTCTGTCAACTCAGCATACAAGGAGCTAAATTTAGCATTAGTGAAGGAAAGAGATTGGCCTTGGAAGATGATTTGGAAGCCTAAGATTCCTTACAAAGTTAACAGTTTCACCTGGATTTTGGCAAAAGAGGCAGCCTTGACACAGGAAAACCTAAGTAAAAGGGGTCATCAATTAGTCGTTGAGTGTTTTCTATCCGAGGATCAAACTGAGACAATCAACCATCTTTTTTTGCATTGCAAGTGGACAGACCAACCATGGAGGATGTTTATATGCCTAAAAGGGATCAAATGGGTGAAACCTGGAAGCATAGCGGGTGTCCTAAGATGCTGGAACAAGGATGGTATGGTAAGTAAGAATGAGGAGAGATGGAAGATTGTCCCGGCTTGTATTTGGTGGTCAGTCTGGATTGAGAGGAACAAGAGGTGTTTTGAAGGAGTACAAAGCAGCTTACAGATTCTTAAGATGAATTGCTTAGGCCTATTTTATTTTGGTGTGAGCAAAAACTATTAGCTCAAACAGAAGATATTTTTGATGTTTTAGACTTCTTGTAAGGATAACTTGAACCACAAGTTGTAAGTTGTAATACTTTTGTTGGGGAACTATACCTGTTGGTGTAGTATACCTGTGGATATATAGAAGTAATGTTATCTTTCTCAAAAAAATATACCTACCAACTTTTCCGGCACTCCTTACCGGAAAACCTCTCTCTCACCTCCCTGAGTTTATCACCTTCTGTGGTTACTCTTTTTTCCCCCTTTTGAGTACTTCTCTCAACCAGAAATTCTATTTTTAAGCATGGAGGACAATAGGATCTATTTCACGCAGGGTTTAAGTCATTTGATATCACAAGGTGGGAAAATGGCAAGTCTGAATGGTATGAATGGGTGGAAAGGAGTAGGAAGATGATGCGAAGGTCCACTGTGAGCAGAAAAGCTATGAAATGGATATGCTTTTGTATGGAAGAAGCATCGAAAGATCAGAAGAAGATGATTAGGAGATGGAGATTTTCAGAAAAGGAGTCAGACCTTTTTTGCACTAGAAAGAGCAATCAACATGGGAGATTTATAAGCATAATCTCATTAAATGGAGGGGGAAGGTCTGGCTTAATCATTCCAGAGATAACATTGAATGTTGGGTGGATGGATATTGCATTAAAGATAGAAAGGTTCATTAAATGGCAGAGGAGAAAAGTACAGATACCTCCTCCGAGAGTGACGGATGTCAAGTACCCTTTTGCAGCAGTTGTACGAGAGAGTAAATGGCAGTCACAAAGTGTCCGTACTGCTGAGATAAAGAGTAGGAATGGCAACATAAAAGTGACTGATAGAATGGACGATCAGGAAGATAGCCTACTCAAGAGATGTGTAGTTGGTTCTTGCGGAGAGGGGTTGAAGGAAAAGCCAACACTTGCTGACATTAGAAGGTGGTCCTCAACAAACTGGAAGAAAGTTTTTGGTGTCAACATCTACAAGCTTAATGGGAACGCATTTTTGTTTGAATTTCCAAACAAACACATGGCGGAGCAAACCTTACAAGGGCAATGGAGATGGAAGAATTGCAGCTTCCATTTGGAATGGCGGAACCCTTTAATAGGAAGCATCCCAAACTCTTTAACATGCAAAGAAACTTGGATCAGAGTGGTGGGCATTCCCCTGCACTTGTGGTCTCAGAAAGTCTTTCAAGAAATTGGAGAAGTCTGTGGAGGATGGATTACAACTGAGGAAGAAACAGAGCTAAAAAATCACATGAAGTGGGCAAGGATTCTGGTGGCCAGCGACGGTAGGAAAATACCCAAGGAGGTCTCCATAGAATGTAACGGAATTACTTAACACTTTCCGATATGGGTGGAGTGCAAACCCAGGTTTGAAATAGCACCGGAATCAGGTTATGGAACCAATGGAGAAGAAACAAGGCTGAATCCAGTACAATGTTTTACCCAGGGGATAATCCAAAGTGCAAGCTGTAATTCTGTACTAGAATCCCATCAATTAAGGGATTCTAGTCAGAAACAACATGTGGGTTGTAAGAGAAAGATAGCTGGAGGGGAAAGGTTTAATGAGACATGTGACTTGCACATGACTCATTTAAATTTGAAATCAGATTTGGGCCTCTTGTCCAGGCCCAAGAGTACTATGCCCCAGAAAAGAAGTATAAGCCCAGATAGGGCTGGACAACTGATCTTTAATAAAATACATGAAGAAAACAGCCCAACAGTTATCAGAGAAAAAAATGCTATGGTAGAGAGTGAAGCAAGAGGGTCTTCTGGGAAAAAAATTGAAGTAAGAGAAGAACAAAAGCATGCAGAAATATTAGATAACAACAATGGGGGAAGAGGTGATAAAATTAGTTATAGTGAAGAACAGGGGAATATGCAACAAATTGTTCAACTGGGGGAGCCAACTCCTATTAATTGCGATGCTTCTGGGTGTAGTAAAGAAGCAGAAGAGAGGGCAAATCATTGGGTACAGAGCAATATTCTTAGGCTCAGTCAAGAATTTGGAGCAGCTTTTGAAGGATGCACAGAGGAAGCCAATGTGTTATTCCTAAAAATTGACCAGAAGAGGAATAAATAAGAGAATTTTGTTTTGATTTTGACAGAAAAGGGGGAAAAACAGGGAGTTCCTAAGGAACTGAGGAACTTGTTTTTCGATGAAAAATTCAAAGAAGGGGAGCCAAGGAGTGAATCAAAAAGTAGGGGGAGGAAACTAATCACCCAGTTATAATGAAGCTCAATATCCTATCATGGAATGTGAGGGGGCTTAACATGGAGGACAAGAGAAATTTGGTGAGGAGCAGATTACAACAAGGGGCAGCAGATATTATAGTTTTGGTGGAGACAAAATTAAAGGGAGCAGTAGGAGATCATATTCAACAGTTAGGGGGTAATAGATGGATGGGGGAATTTGAATGGAGGCATTAGGTAGTAAAGGGGGTATAATTATTATGTGGGATAAAAGGTCTTGGAAGGGAGAGATGGTGGAGAGTGGAAATCAGATGATCACCTGCAAGTTGAGTGGCATTAATGTAGATCTCACTTGGTTTCTTACCGCAGTATATGCTTTATGTGATAGAAATGAAAGGAATGAGTTATGGGAAGAATTAGGTGCAATGAAGAGCTTTTGTGAAGGACCTTGGGTGGTTTGTGGCGATTTCAACACTACCAGATTCCCTTCAGAAAAGACAAATTGCACCAGACTTTCAGGTTCAACGATAGACTTCTCTAGCTGTATCAATGAACTAAAGCTAGTAGACCCCCCTTTATTTGGGGGATCTTACACTTGGAAAGAGGGGTCAAATCATAGAAATGCATCAAGGATTGACAGATTCATGTATTCATTTCCTTGGGACGAATTGTTTAATCAAATCAGACAGAGTTCCTTGCCTAGTTTGGGTTCTGACCATAATCCAATTTTGTTGTCATGTGGGGATGAGGTCTTCAAGTGATTATATTTCAAGTTTGAAAAATGGTGGCCGAATGTGGAGAGGTTCAAATCCAAAGTACAAGACTGGTGGAATTCTTTTAATGTGATACGAAGAGCAGACTTTAAGTTAGCAACAAAATTGAGTCTTTTGAAAGTAAAACTCAAAGAATGGAGCAAGGAGAATAAAGGTAACTGGAGGGCTAGAAAGGATCAACTTCTGGAGCAAATTGGAAGTTTGGAAATCATACAAGAGGCCAGACCTCTTACTGATGATGAGTTAATGATGAAAGCACAATGGGCCATAGAGTATGAAGAAATGGCTAGAAATGAAGAAATATATTGGAGATAGAGATCCAGAATTCAGTGGATCAAAGAGGGTGACAAGAACACAAAGTATTTCCACAGAATGGCCACTGCGCGTAAGAGAATCAACACTATAGATTCTTTGATGATCGATGGGGTAATGTCCTCTGATTCTATGGAGATTAAGGGGTCCATTGTGGATTTCTATCAAAATCTTTACAAAGAATCTGAAAGTTGGCATCCAGATTTGAATATTTTTAATGTTCAAACTATTACTATGGAGGAGCAACAATGGCTTACAAGAAGGTTTGAAGAGGAAGAGGTGTTAGAAGGGATCAAAATGTGTGCAGCAGACAAGGCACCTGGTCCGGATGGTTACATAATGATTTTTTAAAAACTTTTTGGAAACTATAAAGGAGGACTTAATGTTAACCTTCCACAATTTCCACACTCATCAGAAATTTGAAAAAAAATTTAATGCTACATTAGTAGCTTTGATTCCAAAGAAGGTGGGGGCAAATGATCTGAGAGATTTTAGACCAATTAGTTTGATCACAGGGGTGTACAAAATCATAGCCAAGGTTCTAGCAGAAAGATTGAAGAGGGTGATAAGCAAGCCTGTGAACAAACATCAGATGGCCTTCATTAAAGGCAGACAGATAATGGATGCCGCTTTAATTGCTAATGAGTGTATTGACACTAGAATTAGAGGAGATGTACCGGGGGTTATGTGCAAGTTGGATATTGAGAAAGCCTATGACCATTTAAATTGGAAGTTCCTGATCAACACTCTTAGACAAATGGGGTTTGGAAATAGATGGCTCGGTTGGATAGACTTTTGTATTAAAACCACCAGGTTCTCCATCCTTGTTAATGGAGAACCCGTAGGTTTTTTTCCAGCAGAAAGAGGACTTAGACAGGGGGATCCTCTATCTCCATTCCTTTTTATTATAGCTAGGGAGGGATTTGACAGTTTAATGAGAAAAACGTTGCAAAATAATTGGATCAGAGGCTTCAATATAAGAAACAGGGCAAACGAGAGTATGGAGTTGACACATTTACTATATGTTGATGATACAATAGTGTTTTGTGAAGTAAACCAGGAACAGTTATGCTATTTAAGGGTGATTCTGGTAGTTTTTGAGGCTTGTTCTGGACTCAAGGTTAACTGGAGAAAAAGCAGTATCCTTCTTGTAAAAGAAGTTCAACAGGTTCAAACACTAGCAAACATCTTGAGGTGCAAGGTAGAGAAGCTACCAACAGTCTATCTAGGCATGCCATTAGGGGCAAACCATAAAGCCATTACTATTTGGGATGGAATTATTGAGAAGACCGAGAGGAAGTTGGCACTTTGGAAGTCTCAATACCTTTCATTGGGAGGTAGAGTCACTTTAATAAACTCTGTGCTAGATTCCTTACCAACTTATGTGATGACCCTTTTCCCTATACCTGGTGAGGTGGTCAAAATTTTAGATGCTTTGAGAAGGAATTTCTTCTGGCAAGGAAATAAAATTGAGAGCAGTTTCAATTTAGTAAAATGGGCAGAAGTTCAACAAGGGAGGAATTATGGGGGTCTGGGAGTAAGGAAGCTCATGTTACATAACAAAAGTCAGGTACAACCAAGAGGAGCATGCACTATGGAAAGAGGTTATACAACACAAATTCAGCCAAGAAGGGGAATGGTGTTCAGATGAAGTAACAACAACTTATGGAGTGGGAGTTTGGAGGACTATCAGAAGCTTTTGGCCGACTCTAGAAGTTAATACAAAAGTTAAAGTTGGGAGGGGGGATAAGGTTTTATTCTGGAAAGAAGACTGGATTGGTCAAGGATCTCTTCAAAGTTTGTTTCCTGGACTTTATTCTATCAGTATGCATCCGGATAGCAAAATCAGTGAGATGTGGTCTCAACAAGGGTGGAATTTGGTATTTAGAAGGTTGTTAAATGACTGGGAGATAGAAGGGGTAATTGAACTACTGAATATGATAGAAGGCTTTCCGGGCACTAATTTGGAAACATACAGTCTATTATGGAGACAACACCCGGATGGAAGATTCTCTGTCAACAGATTGTACAAGTGGAGTCTATCAGTAACTGGAGGAAGGAAAACAGGGCCATGGAGTGCTGTTTGGAAGAGTGTGGCTCCCACTAAAGTGAAGTGTTTTGTCTGGCTGGTAGCTAGGAGAGCCTGTTTGACGCATGAAGCATTACAGAAAAAGGGCATCAACATAGCCTCTAGATGCTTACTATGCAAAGAGGCACTGGAAACCAACAAACACTTATTTTTGCATTGCAAAGTAACAACACAAGTATGGGCTTTATTCTTCAATTTAGCTAGCCTAAACTGGTGTATGCCAGAACACACAGCAGATTTATTGAGTTGTTGGATCAGAAGGGGGGCAGCAAGAGTCAAAAGAAGTGGTGGAGGACAGTACCTGCTTGTATCTGGTGGAATATTTGGAAGGAAAGGAATCAAAGGATTTTTGAAGGAAAAGAATGCTCAATACAGAAGATTAAATGGAAAGTAATTACTTCCTTAGGTTTTTGGTGTAAAGAACAAAATATAGAAGAGGAAATCCAATTAGTTGATTTCGTAGGTTCTTTGTAAGTATTTCTGTTTCTTTTTTTTCTTTTTTTCTCTCCTCTGTTAATACTTTTTGGAGGTGGCCAGCATAGCCCTTAATGTTGAGGAATACAAGTTACCCGTTTCAAAAAAAAAAAAAACTCCAGCAGACGACCCTTCAATTTTTAAGGAACTGAAAACATGAATAATGGTAAAATAGAAAAAAGAGAGTTCTGAAGAGGAAGCTACGACAAACGAAGGTGAGATTAGATACGGCGGTGGGGGATAATTTAGAGCCTGTTTGGATTGGCTTAATTTGGCTGTTTTAAAGCTAAAATAGCTTTAAAGAACTTTTGTAGTGTTTGGGTATGATAAAAAAAGTGCTTTTAAACACTTATTTTAAAGCCAAAATAACAAAAAATAGCCAAAACTCATAAATAGAAATCCTAACTTATGACTTTTGGCTTATAATCCATAAACCAAGTCCATCCAAACAAGCTCTTAGGCTATAAAATTTGGTATAGAAGAAGATAGAACAGCTTCCAGATGCTTTTGATTTCTGCCATTGATAGTGGTTATGTGTTTTGACAGAAAAGAGTTGCAGGTATGAACTCAGCATTAATTTTAACAGTTTTTTGTGGAGGCACATTTGTTTTAGGGCTTAAGGACCAAAATTGTCAAATTTTACCATATGTTACTATTTCTATTAGGTGTCATATATCAAGGACCAAAATCATCCACCCCCCATACATTAAGGACCATTTTGATCATTTTCTGTCTAGTTTGGTGTAAAATGTTTTGCTTGATGAGATCATTTTCTTAGTCTGATGCCTTGTATCATTGAGAATATTTATGGGAAAATAGTTCACCTTAATGATGGTTTTAAGTCATTTTCCCTTATAAATATCTCAATTGTTACACTATTTCACGTGTTTTAAATAAACACTACTGTTAGTCTTAATATTCAGAATTTTCACCGAGACATCATCTCATGCTCCATCCCCACCTTCTGCATTTATTTCAAATAGCACAGCCCTTAGTACACAAAATCATCACTGAGACATCAACCCTTGCCCATTTCTTCTGCTATTACCATATGGTATTACCTACCTTTAAACCCAGCTAATTTCTGGATTTTGATCTAACAAATAGTTTTCCGAAATTATTATTCATCAAAAATATTTAATATTATAAAACACACCTTAAGAAATGATATTATCTACTGCGTATGAGCTCTGCCAAATTGTGATTTTCTTTTATTATTGTATCTGTGTGGTTATAATTCATGGTATCATTTTTTAAATTGTAAAATCTTATTCTAATTCAACAAGCAACTTATATTTGATGTCATAGGTGGAGTAATGGAAAGTTGCAAGTCATTGTGGGGACGGTATGTATCATGAAGTGCCCTGACTTCATACTTTTTTATGGCAATTATCATACTTGGAAGTGTTTTTCTTGTTCAGGTGGCATTTGGTATGGGAATTAACAAGCCAGATGGTTAGTGAGTTACTTTTGACTTCTCTTACAATGTAAATTCATACATCATTAAGTATGGGAATTAACAAGCCAGATGGTTAGTAAGTTACTTTTGACTTCTCTTACCTTATAAATTCATACATCATTTAGTATGGGAATTAACAAGCCCGATGGTTAGTAAGTTACCTGGTTATATCCTTTTGACATGTCTTATCATATAAATTCATACATCATTTGGCATGGGAATTAACAAGGTAGATGGTTAGTAAGTTACCTGGTTATATCCTTTTGACATATCTTATCATATAAACACATACATTAGTGAAGATATTATTCCTCCCTGCCCCCACCCCTCAGTGTTTAAGAAAGGTTAGCTTAGCATTAGTTTCTTTAAGCAAATTTGTGGATCGCGCTCTATAAACAAAAGGTTTATTTGATAAAAAAATATGATACCTGAAGAATTCTATCCCTCTTGATTGGATGATATTGATGGATTAAGAGTCGGAGAATAAACCTTTCTCGGGTCTATGGTTTTCATTGTCCTAATAATAATCTAGTTATTATATATCGAAAAAGAATTGATCTAGTCTATTGTCTGACATGCGATGTGATTAATTTCTGAGTTCCAATATCTTAGGCATTAAGATTCTATTTTTTCGTGTAAGTAAAAAAGTTACTATCTATTGATTTCATAACCATGCTCTAGCTTCATCGAATTTTTCTTTTTCCTTCAGAGCCAATGTTTCTTTTCCCAATCAAGATACATTGAGAAACATAAGAAAATTAGTAGCAAAATAATTTCAAACCAGAAAAAGGAAAACATATAACACTAAAGAAATGCCTATATTCTTCCGCAAGACAGCAACTAGTTGACACACAAATATTAACAAAAAAAAATAATTCTATTCAATAGCTCTATGGGGTAAAAAAGGACTCTAAGAAAAGATCTTGTTCACTAAAATTGAATAATAATGGAAGTCTTATTTTTCTCCAAAAACTAAATATCCAATTGATGAAAATGTATCCTTGTGATTCGTTTAATACTATGCTATTCCCAATGTTTGTATCAGGAATCTTTACTTTGTTTGTTGGATCTTTAGGATTTCTTTTCAACCAAAAGGGAGTGAATTTTTTATTTTTAAAAAAAATATTTAAACAGTAACATCTAAAGGTAGTGAATTGCAAGCAAAATAAGAGTAAAGGGGAAAAGCAAGTGAAATTTGTGAAAGTTGAAAAAATCTAAAAGCAACAAAAAAAAGGTATCCTTCCAACAATCTGGAAATCAGCCCCTCTCAGATATGTGAAGGAGGAAGGCCGAAGTAGGGATGGATATATGGTATTTATCCCTGACGGCCAACTAGAACAATGACAGAGCAGCTGCAGCTAGGGAAGGGTAGAATGTTGGACTAGATCATGGATATGAGGTGGGAAGAAGCAGCATCGACGACAATGACAACAGAGAAGGTAGGATATGGGGATGGATTAATGGGGTGGGATATTCCGTTAAAATCTGTTATAATGGGGAAATTAGGTGGGTTGTTGAAAAAAATTTGGGGAAAATAGGTGATGAACACATCTTGTAACAGGACTAAGAAAATTTAATGCTGTTAAAAGCTGACTAGCATCCGTTGGAGAACATCCGTTAAAATTGTGAAGTGCACAAAAGTAAAAAAAAAAAAAAGAATAAGAAAGAGGGCTGATGATGTAGCAAAGCTAGTTGCTGACTATCTTTCTACTGGCATTGGTAGCGCAATGCAGTGTAGACTCTTAACTAGGACAACTATGGTCCAAATAGCTTCAAGAAAATTCAAACATTTAAGATTCATTGGCGAACTTTTTTTTTAGATAAAGGTAACTGTGTATTCACAATAGGCTCATCAAACAAATGATGAGCATAGGTCAACATTGGCGAACTTGTTTCTGACAGGTCAAACTTCTTTCTCGATTCCTGTCACTCAGTAGAGATAGAAAACCGATGTCATTTGTTAGGCTGTTTTCTTATTAGATCTTATCAAGAAGTTCGTTTAAAAATGCACAAATTTCTTGCTCATTTAAGACATTCAGAAGCTATTGGAAATGGGCCTTCCCTTTTTCAACAGCTTCCCCATAAGATTGCTGGACCACAGGTGGGAATCTGTGTCCATTTTTCACCTAGTTCTCAATTCTCATCTTTCAAGAAATGAGAGGAGTTCTTTTCAAGTAGTGCCCTAATATATGTAAGCTTTTTAATGTATGAAAGAAAAATATACCTAAGCTTCTTTCTTGTGGAATCTGAATTGTACATGTCTATTAGACATCAATTTCCTTTCTTGTTGCTGGATTTTCAATGAAGTAACCTTTAACAATCAAAAACATAATAGTAAATCTTGTTCATTCAATTAATTTGTTATTTCTTAGAGATATTGTCTGCTGATATGATGAACTCACTCCTTATTCATAGTCAGATTTGTCGTCCATCACAGCTTGAGCAAATCAATGGAGACTTACTACCAGGTCCTAATTCCCTACCCCTGCTCATTTTACACAATATAGGCTTCTCTGTCTAACTGCCTTTCCACAGGAAAGTGGTCGAGCTGGAAGGGATGGACTTCCTTCTGAGTGCGTTCTTTTCTTTAGGCCTGCTGATGCTCCTAGGCAGGTAAAAATAATAATTAGACTGATGATGTTAACGTTTTAGGGAAAGATCATGTAATTGGTGGCTGTTGTGATTTTTGGGCAGAGTTCTATGGTCTTCTATGAGAATTCTGGATTAAAAAATCTGTATGACATAGTACGATATTGTCAGGTACGGCTCCTCAACTCTTCATTTTGATGTTTTCTGTACCTTTTTGCTTTGGGTAGGATACGGTTGGCTGTTGAAGTACAACAACAACAACAACATACCCAGTGAAATTCCACAAGTGGTATCTGGGGAGGGTAGATCAGACCTTACCACTACCTTGTGGAGGTAGAGAGGCTATCTCTGGAAGACCCTCGGCTCAAATGCAGCAATTCCAGATACAAAGAAGAAAATATAGCAAGTCACAAGGGAACAGTGCAAATTCTACCAGAGGGGAGCAACAACAACAACAAAGTAGTGCAATAGTCGAAACACGATAAACAACATACTTGGATAGAGTATTAAAACAATAATAAATTATGATGGATATCTAAAACAAGAACTATTATAATACATTTAGGACAAGGTTGGCTGTTGATATATTTTTTCATACTAGAGGTTCTGTTCTCTATATAGATGCCATTCTGGTTCCATGAGAATCATATGGCCTTTTATTTATCTTATTTGTTTGCTATTAAAAAAAATCCGTTAGTAAGAGATTTCACTCGAAGGATATAGCAACAGCTTGTTCCTGCTTAAAATACTATCCAAATTGAGAATCATAATATTATCAACTATCAATTTGCGCTGTAGAAATGTCCAAATAGACAGAAGATTTTGCTGGTATGGAAGGGTAAAAATAATCTAATTTCTTAATAACGTTTGAACATCACCTTACCATATCATATAATTATCTAAAACCCTCACCATATCCGCATCGACACAGACAGTTCAGATGATAAACATCTTGTATGCCTTCTCTTGTGTACTCCTTTAGTTTCTGTAGTGTTTGCTCCTAAAATAATACTTGAAGAATTTGACAGTAAAATTTCATGCAACAAAACTTAATTACCTCTTCTCTGTTTCAGAAAGACTTCTAGACACAATCCTGTATCATTCTTGCTCATTTCATGTGAAAATTCCCATTATAATAGAACTACCCGATTAACCAGTTCTTTTATTCTAGGGAATTTTGCTATTTATACTGCTTTTTGTAACTTGTGGGCACCCAAGGCTAATATGACATCTCGAAATACTTCCTAAATCACATAGTGCTTTTTGCGCATTTAATAATTACATTAGCTATGTCCAGTCAAACAATATTTTGAAAGAGGTAATGCCGCCTGCTATTTCCAGCTGCACTTTTAGCTTAATTCTTTTGTCATCTTATGAAAATACCATACTGAGAATTCTGCCCTTCTCAAGAGGATATAAGCTTGTATGGTATTTCCATAGGAGATGCAGTCTCTTCCTTTTTTGGTGCTACTATGAATGGATAGACCTCCTTTGTGCCAATTATTTATTGATCTCTACAATGATTAACCAATAGAAAACTTGGTGTCATAATTAGAAAATGAAAAACACACCATATTGAGGTAATATTAAGGTGAGTTTGTTTATACCATACACTCAAACTGAGAACAATAAATGTTTAAAATTCGATGAACAATTTCCGTTCCAAGTGACTATAAGTACAATACAGGATAAGCACAAACTTCGTAAATGAATGAGAAGATTTTCCTGCCAGTTTTTTAGCTCTTACTATACACTTGCATACCATATTTATGTGAGATGCTATTAAAGTACCTGGCTCCTGAATACATCTTTTTAAAGCTGTAATCAAATAGTTCAAATACAGTTGCTGACTAGTTAGATTCCAAATGCAAGAGAGCTTGCTGAGATGTTATGATGGTTATCCATACATGTCAAAGTAGGCATGATGTTTCTTGATTGCTTAATCTGTGGTTGTACATACATTATTTAACCAGTAAGTGACAGTGGTATAACAAGTATATCAGTTTTATGGTTTTGTTAATTAAGAATCAGTTCCCCAAGTTATAGGGAACTCAATTTCTACTAGAGCTCATATGTAAACAGTAATTGTTAACAATAAGCTGGAGGTATAAATATCTTTTGTTGCAGTCTAAAAGAGAGTGCCGTCGAAGTGCTTTCTTCCGACACTTTGCTGAGCCTTTACAAGAATGCAATGGTATGGTTAACTTATTAAGTTGGATACTGATGTTAACTTGTCACAATAGCCAGAAGAGCTCCACAACTTCACTTGACCTTCATCTTGCTCAGGAATGTGTGACAACTGTGCCTTTTCAAATGAGGTGGAAGAGCTAGATGTCTCAAGTATGTTGTTTTGACTTTTGTATTTGTACCAATCTTCTATTATGTCTACGAGTTGTCTAAAAGCATGGCTTTACCTGCATAGTCTGTCTTTTGCAGTCTTCGCTAGTTATGATAGTTTTAGTTTCCAACCATTATCTTGGATTCAGTATGATCCTTTTGCTCTGATAGTAAATTGCTGATATATATGAGCAGTAACAGATGCTCTCCTTCTACAGTCTCCAACATAATTAATGATTATCCTAATAGTGAAATGTATAAGTTGCACTCCAATTGGTGAGCTAGGTGAGTTTTTCTTATATTGTTGTTTGGTTATTATGTCGTCAGTTTACCATTGCATCATTTTCCTTCTCTGTTTTTTTTTTTTTATAATACGTGAGTGTGGGGTGGGGGGAGGGAGTACTGGAGAAAGGGGAAATTCAATTAATTAATATCTCATTGTAACAGCCTCTTGTCATCGCGCTAGTTTAAACATCAAGCTATGAAATATCCATTAGTTTGATTTAATTGTATTTCATTGTCAATGCTTCGCCTATTCTGTTTCTGTCACAGAATCTGATGTTCCTTAAGTGCTCTAAAATATGAAGTAACTACTCTCTATAAGAATTATCAACAGAAAGAGAGAGAAAGCACTTGTTTGAAAGCATGGAAAGGAAGAAAAAAAGGGAAAATGTTTTCTTTCTCTTGTTTGATTTACAAATATAAAGCGGAAAGGGATAAAGTAGAAGAACGTAGTTTTCTTGTGGATCCAACTATTCAGTTGAATGAGAAGAAAGATGGGTTCAAGTTTTCTTACTGTTCCATTTCCTTTCCAATCTAAACAGAGAAAAATGAACAATACTCCCTCCATTTCAGTTTGTTTGTCTTTCCTTTTTAGTCTGTCTCAAGAAGAATGCCTCTTTCCTTTTTTGGCAATTCCTTAATTCTAACTTTCCACATGGTATGTTTAAGACCACAAGATTGAAGGGAATTTGGTGCATTATATATATCTTTAGTTTAAGACCACAAGATTCAAAAGTTTTCTTTCCTTTCTTAAACCCTGTGTAAAGTCAAAATCAAACCAACAAATTGAAACAGGAGGAGTATACTGTAGCAGATCTGCAGAACACAAGATTACGTAGCAAAATACCATTGATCATAGAGGAATAATGGCATCTGAATGGTTTCCGAAAAAGTAGCTTTACTGAGTACAAGCTCACGTAATGTGAATTTTTACTTTAAGATGTATATATTTTGCTTGTCTTTTGTTTGTCATTTTTCTAGACCCTTACCTAAACCAATATAATATTACGCAAAAATTTGAGCTAAGGAAGCTTTTTCTTGTTTACGCAAAGGAGTTGCGTTGGCTTCTTATCTAAGTCTGAATTCTGTTGTAGACATACAAGGATGACACTTTTGTACTAGAATTTTGAAGAGTGCTACACCTCAGTCCGAATAAATTATGATGAACTGTACTTTTTGGTTTCAACTTTGGTGTAGAGAAAGCCTTTTAGAAGATACAGCACCTCCGCTTAACATCATAGACTCCTTGTAAGATAGAGTCAAAGAACAAGGACACCTTTTTTTACTTGTAGATGTGGCTTCAGCACAGCCTATGTGCTAATATTAAATTATGTAACCTTTCTCCCAAAAAAAAAAACAAGGACGACACTGCCTTTCTCTTTTTTCTCTTGAAATGGAAAGAGAAAGGTTTAATTCAAGGGGACTGGGATTTAGGGGGAGGGGCACTTTATGATAGGAGAAAGAGAAAGAGCATGGTTGGTGTGTCACTGGGCTAGTGGAGAACCCTTAGGAAGGGAGATGACTGCCCATATTCACATTAGAAGTCAACAACTTCAAATTCTTACTTTTGATTGAGAAATATTTTCACGTAACAGTCCAAGTAAGATGGATCGATGGGCATATAGATGATATATACTAGTGTTAGCGATAAATTCTCATATTGATTAAGGGAATCTAAAGTGGATGCTCAGATTTTGATATGGTATCAAAGCTAAATATTGATAAGCCGGTTAATTGTCTAGTACTCATTTAGTTCTTCTATCTTTCTAATAGGGCTAATTCTAGTTATTCTCTTCTCAGCTCATTCTTACTATTTTGGACTTCCCTATCACTAATAATCAAGCTTATTTGTTCATCCTATGTTGCTCGGACTGTCCAAAAATGCAGCTGCACCTGTGTCGGATTCTCCAATTGCACTACTTTTGGAGGATCCAACACGCACCCAATGACATTTTCGAAGAGCCCAAGCAACATATGATTCATCCCGTCTTCTACTTTGCAATTTTCTCTCTTAATTCCTAGCTCATTGAGTCATCTGTCCCAAATCTACTCCTATTCTTGAGTTGCTGCGGCCTCATCTCTTTTAAAGAGATTTTATGTTTGAATCGAAAAGTTAGGTTGCTTGTGGGTGAATGTAAGATATAAAGTCACCCGATGATTAAGGGCATCCTGTATCAAAAAATTAAGGAACGGTTCATAAATATCTACTCCACTAATTGACTTAGGGTTGCTTTGGATGCTCAAATTCGTTGACAACTAGTTGCATTGTGAGAAATCATGGTAGTAGATTTCTTAGCTCCATCTCTCTCTCTCTCTCTCCCTTTTGTTGGGCACAGTTATCATTGTTATGATTGCTATGTACCACACTTAAAAAGATATCATCCTTTCAAGATTTTTCATATCTACAATGAGATATTTCAAACTTAATCTTGTTCCCCTTAGGAAGTACCTTTCTCCTTACGTTATATTTGTGTGCAGGCCATGCAAAACTCATTGTGTCTATGCTGAAAGATATACAAGAGAATGATCAGAGGGTTACAATGTTGCAATTGGTGGAAAAACTAAAGGTTAAGCAGAAGAACCTAGGTAAGTTTCACACAATCATGGTATTGCAAAAAATATGCATCTCCTAGAGAAAAGGAAGTCCAAAACAGAGTCTTGAGCAAAAGCAGTCTCGGTGTAATTAGGCCAAATCAATGGTTTAAGTTAAAGGGGAAAATATGGCTGCTTAAAAGTAGCTTCTACATGGATATAGCTTCTGTCTCTTGTCCCCAAAGTTGGATTGTGTTCCCCCATTAGGGCATCTCCAACCCTATCCTCTATTTTACTCTCTAAATATAGAGTTCTTTATTTTTTCAGGCAATCAACTATAACCCAATTCTCTATTTTACTCTTTAAAAAAGAATCTTCTTCTCTCTCCTCAATATTATATTATTATTTCTATTTAATTTTTATTTTCTTATTTCATAATATAAATCCTTTTTTTCTTTTTTCCAAATAATTACCCTATATTATTTTCATGTAATATAAAAATTTATTTATTTTTCAATTTCTTTATTTAGTATAGAATTATATTTTATCCTAAATTTCTAAAGAACAACCACGAATAATTGAAAAAAGAAATCAACAAGCACAACCGCGCAATCTTAACCACAACTTCGCTGGATCATACATTAATTCTTTTCCCAAAATATTGTTAAATATGGAAACGATCAACCGGATTGCTAAATTATTGTTGTGATTTTTAATATTATTATATTATGTATAATGTTATGTATTGTATTTTTAAATTAAAATTTTCATCTTATCATTTTAATTTTGTGCATTCTTCATAGTGAAAATTAATAATAATATCAAATTATATCACTTAAAGTGACGAAAATTTTAGAATATTATTAATTTGGGATGAAAGTAGTATATATCATATATCATATATAAAAGAGAACCCTAGGCCCGCCTATGTGGCGCCACCACAAACCAGGATTCCCTTTTAATTTATTTATTTCAAAAACTAGCCTTCCCCTTTCATGAAAAGTTGTGACTTTTATGAAAAGTTGTGACTTTTATGAAGAGTTCCGACTTTTATGAAAAATTGTGACTTTTTTGAAAGGTTGTGACCTTTCCGAAGGGTTGTAAATTCTCCAAAGAGTTGTGACCTTTCTGATAAGCCACAAAAAGAATTTGTTCACACTACCCATTGTTGTCTATAAATAGAGGGATTTCCTCTCATTTTAAAACAATGAAAATTTTGAATTTCTTCTTCTTCTGCACAATTAAACATTCGTGTACTTTGCTCCTGTTGAGTGGCTCACTGACACCATTGTTTTTGTACCCATACACTGGTGAATAAAATCATTCTATCCTGAGAGGATCTATTCCTTTAAACCTCAGGTACTAGAGGGGAATAATTTCCTTAAGGGGACACTATGCATTCAGTGGGCTCGATTTTTTCCTTTATGTTTCATTGTATTGTTACATCTCCTGATATGTTTTTTTTTTACAGTCATTAATTTATGCCTATGTTATTAATTGTTGTTTTTGAGTACATGTTTTAAACTTTGTTGTTTATGTTTCTGCAAAGTTATTGTTATAAGTATTTGTTAGTACAGATTAAATAACACATGTTAATTGAGTATTCACGTGAGTTTTCTCTACTGAAATTGTTGAAGGTACAATAAAATAAAGATCTATACTACAATCTCTTGAAGACAGAATTCAAATTTGGTATGTCATTGTAAGGACATAAAGACCTTAAAAACTTTATCGCACCTTGATGTGCGAAGTGAACCAGGAAAAGAAGACAAGAATTAATAAACTTTTGACATGGGTTCAAGGATGTGCCGGATGACCTATAGATGAATATGACTAGAATGAAATATCTTTTAATCTCAAAGACATAGATAACTACACAGTAAATTAATTGCTCATATTAAATTTGAAGAATGGACAGATTCTCAAATTTACTGCAAGTTGTAAATACTTTTCTTGAAGTAATAGATGTGTTTCTCGACACTGCGATTGGAATAGAAGTGTAGTTTCAAATTGAACTTCATCACTCTGGTATGTTTATTTTTAAAAAACACCCAAACAAACTGAATAGTTTTGTGTAATATTTTTCCTTTCAAGTATATATAATAAGTTGAATTATTGTCCAATATGATACGTTCTCCCTTTAATTTTCCATTTTAATAATTACTTATGATACATTTAAATGGGAAACATTAAAATGATATATGTAAAGAAAAAGATAGAGCTGAACTTTCTACACGTTAGAATTAGAATATTTGTTCACTTTTTTCATCCTTTTAAAATTTATTTATCCCTTCACTAACGATTATTTATTTATTAGAAAATTTAATATCTCGGATTGATGTTCATTTGATTCCCCCAAAATATCAAATAGTAACACTTCCTGAAAGCAAAACACTTCCTGAAAGCAAAAGGATAAATTATAAAATCAAATTAAAGATGATTGATTGAAGAATAAATGATAAGATATTTTAATTATTATTTTCCTTTAAATTATTAATGTTGGTTACTACGTAATCTTGTATGTAAGATAATATAGTGTTTTTGTTTTAATGACTAATAGGTTTTAAGTATCATTTTATAAATTCCGTGATATCGAATTCCCGCGCGAGGCGCGGGTTATTTTACTAGTTAAATTATATATTTTTTAAAATAATATATTACATTTAAAAAGAATTACGAATATTAGAGATTTAATTAATAGTCTTACATGAAAAATAATATGTTAATTACAAAATAATACAAAAAATAATAATATAATATTGAAAAAGTGAAATAGAGAGTATGAATAGTAGTTCTCCAATAATTGGAGAGTTGAGGTAAAATAGAGTGTGTATGGAGAGGGCACTCCCTATTTTACTCTCCAAATATAGAGAATGGAGAGTAAAATAAAGTAAAGTTGGAGATGGTCTTAGCAGGACTGTGTTTCCCCTTCATTCATCGTCTTGTTCAATGTTTATATTGAGAGCTTAATGTCAGTCTAACTGAGCAGATTCTTTTCAAATTCATTATTCATTATCACTCTGCTACTATTCTCTTATTTTGCTTGCAATTTTAGGGATAATGGACACAAAACAGATAATGCATTCTTCTTGGTATACCCAGGTCCCGATCTGAAAAAAGATGAATTGGAGCAACTTGTCATGAAGCTTGTTTTGGATCATGTTCTTGTATGGACTCTTTTCAAATACTATTTTCCTTTACGAACATATTAGAATAGGAATATGACCGCCCAGAAACAAATGTAAAATCTGATTTCCCTGGAACATAGCTAGCTTATCAAGGATGGAAAACGCGTAGGTTGAAATACAATATTGTCAACATTGTTTTTATCAAAACTAGTAGGTGTAGTAACTTGCAGATAAAGATGTGATATAATCTGTTATGCATCACAGAATTAGAGTTTGATAATTCCTGTTTTATATACTAAAACTGCACAAGGACTGCTTGTTATTTAAATCCCAAGGTTGTTGTTTCATAGCTTGCTGTACTCTGTCCATAATCTGCAACTTTTTAATCTTTATTTTTCTTATCAGAAAAGTTTTTTGCCGAGAACAGAAAGTGGGACACAATACTGGAATCTGACTTCCTATTTTTTTCTTTTCCAACTCCAGTTTTCTATGTTAAGGGCTTACTTTAAATGCACTTTGTTATCAAGCATGGCAACCACTATTAGAATTTTTTAATGTAATGTTGTTAAAGTTTTGGAAGAAAAGAGAGTAATATAAGCTTCTCCAATCACTATCCTTTTATCTTTTTTCCTGTGGTCCTTGCTCCCAAAATCTGCTTATTTTAGGGAACTGTGAGCTTGAGAGAAAGTACCCCTATATTCTTTCTGCAAATACATTTGGCAACAAGACGGAAGTCCAGTGAAGAGTACCTTTCATGTGGAATTTGCTTTTTGTTTTTTTAGGGTTCGGTCTTTGCAATTTTACAAAAAAAAAATTCTATGTACAATTTTCTTCTCTGTGCGTATGCCATATGTATCCAGCTTTTTACTGCGTCTACTTTATTGACGATACCAATCACTGGTGCCTAGATATTTTCTAGTTGATGACATTGTCTTATCAGTCTTTGCTGCTTTGTTTTCTGTCTATCAAAAGTTATTTTCTTCGGTATTCCCTTTTTCTATTTTCTTATGGTTTTAGTCATACTTATATATTTAAAATACTGCGAAAAGAAGCTTGATATTTAAATGGAGAAGAATAAAGGGAAGGTCCATCCGAACTATGCCCTAACCGGACCTCAGGTATTTCTCAGTTGTCAAAAAAAATTAATGAGAAAAAATAATCCTAAAAGGAGTTCCCTTTCATTCCTTGAGAAATACAACTTGCTTCACGGCTAGGAAACCAATAATGCCTTCACTTTTGCATTCTGATACATTGTTATTAGTGCTTCTGTGTTGCATGTGTACACATTAATTGACACAAATGCAGTCTCTGTCCAGAGAAAGCTAAGGAATTACTCAAATTAGCTAACCAGCAATATTTCTGATGTTGCTATATATATTTGTCCGGTTTAGTGGTATCTATTTAGCTGCCACCTCAAAAAGCTCCATTTTTTCTGAGTACAAAATTAAATTTGAGGGAAACAAATTTTCAAGTATTACGGTGTGATCCAAGATTTGGGCAAGGGTGTTGAAGAATCTAAGTTTAGGATTTCTTTTCTGTTTATTATAGATTAAAGGGAAAGTAGAATTTGCGACATGACCAAAAGTACAAACTACTAAGCATATAAAAAGAAAATCCTTTTGCTCAAATTTTATTTTCCCCCTTTTGTCCTGAAAAGAAGAAACAAGAGCGAAATAATGGATATGAAAAGTGACTTTTATCTCCTTTCCCTTTTTCTAAGCTTTGAGTTTGAACTAACATCTTTGTGCCTTTTCCTTCCCTGCAGAAAGAAGAATTTCAGCATACAGCCTATGCAACAAATGCATATGTCACTGTAGGACCTCTGGCAAAGCAAGTATTGCAAGGTAAGTACCCTTCTCTTTTCAGATACACAAATATGCAGCAACTCAACCTTCTGTTATTAGCGTGAGGAAAATTTTGTATTGGATAGTGTAGAGAAGAAAGAGAAAGAGCTTTTGGGAATATTTCAGCCTTGATTATTCCTTTCTGTTATTAGCATGAGAAAAGAATGAAGAAACCCTCTATTTGATATTTTCTTAACGGAAAAGGGCCAAAAATACCTTGAACTATCTGAAAAGGTTTAAATATACCTCTCATTTACCTATTGGGCTAAAAATACCCCTCGGTTCATCTTTTTGGTCCATTTTTACCCTTAAAACTAACAACCTTTTCTTTTTTATTTATTATTATTACTATATATTACGTGACATTTTTCTATTGGATAAAATTAAATCTTAATTCATTGAATTTTTTTCCAACCCATACCCATAGCCCCATTGCCCAAACCCAATTAAAAGACCCTTTACAAATGGCTCTGTTCTTCTTCCTTCTTTTCTTCTTCCACAATTTCAAGACCAAATTCAAATTAAATGGTCAAGTTTCTAGTGTAATACTGGTGCTTGGCTATATGTCACTGGTGCTTAGCTATGGAAATTAACAAAATGAATTGAAAGGGACAATAGTATATGGAAGAAGAATTGCTGCCATGAGAGAAAGAGGCTGGAGATCCAAGAGGTTGCCACCAACAACAACAAAAAAAAATTTAAAGACACGCTGCTATGTGAGCGAGTTGCCAAGGAAAAATGATAAAATATAACAAAACGCTACCAAAAAAAAAATAGACTAGTGGATGAAGAACTAGTACAACATTAACAGAATTACAATTAGGGAAACGGGGATTAAGCTGCAGCAATATACTAGCATGTCTTAGTATATAAGAACAAGAAAATGAACTGTATTTATCAGCCTTTTAGTAGAATATCCCAATTCTCACACAATAGCCTAGGATAAATACAGTATCAAAAAGATACTTATAACCATTCACAAGCACAAACGAAAAAAACGCAAACTACATTAATAAATGCAGTAAGTTTAATTATTGTTTAGAAAATAAACACACCAACTATTAGTTAGCTTGTACTATGACTAAGATAGTTCCAATTCTAACATGGCTTCCTCAAGTTGGATTCTTCTTGTTGTGTCTTCCAAAATTAAAAGGCTGGTAGATACTGTAACTTGATGGAGAGAAGACTTCCAAGATTAATCCTTCAACTTCAATATTGCATTAGAAATTTGACCATTCAATAATTAGTCTTGAAATTGTCGGAGAAGAAAAGAAGGAAGAAGAGAGGTATTAGGGTTAATTGGGTTTGGGCATGGGCTATGGGTATGGGTCAGGGAGTGGGTAGGAAAAAATTTAATGGATTGAGATTTAATTTTATCTAATAGGAACATGCCACATAATATATAATAATAATAATTATAATAATAATAAATAAAAATGAAACGGTTGTTAGTTTTAAGGGTAAAATGGACCAAAGAGATGGACTGAGGGGTATTTTTAGCCCAATAGGTAAATGCAGGGTATATTTAAACCTTTTCAGATAGTCCAAGGGTACTTTTGGCCCTTTTCCGTTTTCTTAATTACCTAAAGGGATTGTCTTAGTTGTGAGAATTCTGAAACATTCTATTGATTTTCTGCCAGTTTAGTTTGTCAAGTTTTAGCAAAGTAGTTTCAAAAATGTTTTCCAGCAAAGTTTTTGCCTCATTTAGTATTCAAGCTGAGTTTGAGCTTGGCTTGAAAGAAAGCTATAAATCAAGCCCAGGCACAAAATTTTTGGCTAAGCCAGCTATTTATCATCTCTGTTACATATACAAATCAAAGAAAGGAAAAGGGCTTCAAGTCATCATAGAGTCCTATAGTTATCTAACTTCTTTTTCTGGTTAACCTTCAGGTAATAAAATTATTAAGGTTGAGATGTCAACTAGACAGTCAAGGACCTCAAGCAGTATGAAATCATCCAAACGAGAAAGATCAACAGGATTGGATGATAAGCTTGACGAGCTGCGAAAGGAACTCGCATCCATCCATGGAGGAATATTCCCTCATTCTGTATTATCTACTCAACAAATCAGTACCTTGAGTGCACAGAAACCAAAATCAATTGAAGAGGTGTATTCCTACTGCTTTGCTTACAGAGTTGATGTTTTAACTTCTAACTTTTGGTGTTTCATTCCTTGTTATCTGATTCTAGTTTATAAAATCTTCAGAAAAGAGGAATTTGAACTTTTTTACCTCCAACAGTCTGGTATTCCTTTCCATCCATGTCAAAGTAATATTTTTTGATGGAGGCATCCATGTCAAAGTAATATCTACTTTGCTAAAAGGAAAATCTAGTGACTGGTACTTTTATCCACTAAAATTCTGGACCCCGCTTTTACTTAAAAAAACAACAACAATACCTAGTGTAATCCCACAAGTGGGGTCTGACGAGGGTAGGATATATGCAGACCTTACCCTTACCTTTGTGGGGTAGGGAGGCTGGACCCTGCTTTTACTTCTCTCATGAAATGTTTTCTTTCATCTTATTCTAAAAATTCAAGAAAGTAAGCAATGGCCGCTTCCACAATTTTCCTCAAAGTTCACATTTCTAACTCTTGCTGTAGTAATACTGCCAAATCAAGTAGACATTCATTGAGACAGATTAGTAATATAAAAATGAGTCCCAAGTTCAGCATCTGATGATAAGTGGAGTGTCAAGTAGGAAAGTTCTTACTCTTTGGAGAAATGGACAGTTTTTGAGTATGGCCAAAGAAGGGAAGTAGGACAGGGTAAGTCGACATAGAGAGTTCAGATTTTTCAATGGTATTATCTGAGGTCGCAGGACTTTGCAGAGTAATTGAACTCCCTGCATGCTTCATGTGCATGCGACATAGTTATCCCAGCGCATGCTCATTTATGGCCTGTTAAGTTGGTGAGATGTAGAGATGCAATGTTTCTTTAGTTGTGAAAATGTAATCATCCTTCTAGCTAAGAGCTGAGACTGCTATAGTTTACACTATCGCATTGATAGCACAGCCTTAGATCTTCTCGTGTGATGCAATCATCTGAATGCTGCTGTGTGTTTAATGCAGTTGGAGAAGATAATTGGCAAGTTGAAGACTGAAAAATACGGTAGCAGAATTCTTGAAGAGATTGGTAATTATGAGTCTGATCCCCAAAAAGATGCAGATGGAAGCAAAGAGACCAAAGGCAATACTGTTAAGAAGTTGAAAACCAAGAAAGCTCTTGTAGTCCTTGAAAGTAGTGAAAGATGAAACATGAATCTGTGTTATCTTTTTTAGAAATATGATCATACTAGTACTTATTGTTAATTTTGTTGGATCACACTGGATATGTTATTGATCATATAGTACTTGTGCGTAATATATGTATCTGATGAATGCTGAATGAATCTTTTTGCAGGAAACTACTCCAAATGTCCTTGGAAATGGTTGGTCTTGAACTTTTGATCCTCGCTTGTTATATGGATAAACCTTGTCAAAATCAAAATTTCTTAAATTTAATATTTAGTTCAAGATCATCTACTTCCAAAGTCATTCTTGTAAATCATCCTTCAAACATAGGGAAATCCGTTTTGGCCAAACTTAACCTAGACTAGTTTGCACATATTAGGTTATGATTCAATCACTGTGTTCTTTTATGCATAAAAGCACATATTAGGCATCTCAATTATTCATGCGGTTACCTATCAACTCTGACCATCAAAAATATTTGGTAACTCTAGTTATCAAGATTTAAGTAGAATTTTTATAAGACATTCAAGGTTAAGATTAGATAAATCTTTTATAAATTTATATTATCTAATAATCTTATTTTTTTAATCACCGAGTAATTGTCAAAATAATTTTATACATTTAAAATAGTTCAAGTAATTTTACATTAAGATGTGAGGAAGATCATTCAGAGTCATTTTGCATGGAATTTATGTGTTCTTACCATGAGCGTCGGAGTAATGTTGTTCTTCGAGTAGTGTTTTTTACTTAAAGTAGAGAGAATCAATTGTGTTGGTGGTGAATCAATCATAGAGAATACCTAAGAAAATTGAAATTCTTTATCAACCAAAAAAAATTGCACAATTTTGAAAATTATATGGCAAATTCGATCAAAGAGTGAGTGTATTTTACCCCAATTATTATCGGAGGGTGAATTTAGTCCATTTCACAAAATTTAAGAATAGATTTAAAAAAAATTCACATTCAAATTTAACTCTATATTGTTGAAAATTGCTCTTATTTAATCTTTTATTATACTTTTGGCTCATATCATTATCGTCAAACAAACACTCTTAAAATTATAAAACTCATAAGTAAGATATCCTAATTTCTTAAAGAAAATTCAAATTTACCCTAATATTCCTTCCATCCTGTCATGTTTCATTTCATTAAATTAATTTAATATTTTAAAATTAAAACTTAAATATTCAAAAACTATAAAAAGTTATATAAGTTGTCATCTTTCTCATATCAATATAGTTAAAAATATATCTTCAAAGTTGCTCATTCTGTACAATACATGGTAACGAGCAAAACTGAGTATTATCAGCCTTCACCGGTGACGGCCCTGAGATCAGATTAATAGTTTTTGCGTGGAAGATGGAGAAGACGGCGAAGCCAGAGAGCCGATTGTGTACTCTCTGTAATGAAAAACGCGCCGCCTTGAAACGCCCTAAAACCCTTCAACAAGTACTCTCACGCTACCTCAATTCACTTCTTTTTTTTCAGATTTGAAGTGCTAAAAATTTGTTATTTATCTGAAAAGATATGCAGGGAATGCTTTTACACAGTGTTTGAAGATGAGATTCATAGGGTTATTGTGGATAATCAGCTTTTCAAGCCTGGGGAACGCATAGCTATTGGAGCTTCTGGTGGGAAAGGTTTGTGAGCAATTATTTGACAAAATCTGTGCCTCTGTAGACGTTTTGTGAACCCTGTTCTAATGTCTTATGACTATTAATGAACTTAGCACAACAATAAATGTTATCCAAGTCTGCAATAAGTAAAGACTGAAAAACTAAATGACGGATTTAACATAAAAGTATTTGAAAAAGCTAAAACCTACTAGCAAGTCATGAGCCTCTAAGGACTGAAGTATGAATACAAAAACCTTCGAGGCATGCCCTGGGAATAATATAGCATCTAAATATATGAAAATCTGGAAAGAGTCTAATACCGCTGGAACGAATCAGTGGAGCTTGTCACTGAATTTATGAATATCTTCTTCTAGCCACGTGTTATGTTTCCCTGCTTTCTCAACACTTGCCACGCGACATGGCAGGCCCAAATGTGCTAAGTAGCTTTAAAGGATATCCTGTATGTCTCATTGTCAATTTCCCTAAGCGGAGGACAAGACTAGTATGAGCTATACATTTATAATCATAATGAAATGCAAGAAATGAAGCAAGTTATTCTAATATAATACTGCAAATATGTAAGCTGATATTGAATCTGAAAACTAGGTTTGAAACTGAAGGTGAAAATTGAGTCTTAAAGTTGATAACTGGAAGTCTAGAATTGAAGTTATTTTTTTAGAAGGAATAACTTTTTGAAAAGATCAACACATGATGACCTACGTACATGAGCATCTAGGAACACACACAGGACTGCGAAATTTGTTGTGGGCCCTCTGATTTTGCTCACTCAATTTCAACCTGTATGAGGAGCAGGAGCCATTGAGTAGCTCAATCAAACTCAACCTATCTGAGTGCGTTAATGGGGCCTCTGAGTATGCTTACCAAGCTCAACCCATATATGGGGTCATCGAGTAGCTCAATCTGAGTGTGTTAGCACCTGCAAGCATGGGATAGCTAACTCTGGACACCATCGCTCTCATACTCAGGGAGGTTGACTACTTCTCCCTCTATGAACGTGATCACATTAATTTGAATCTAACCGAAGGTTTGAGCAATAAAAGCATTTGCACATATGGAGATAATTTCATATAAGCAATTAACTGGAACACATCATAGAAGTTAATCATTTTCTGTCATTCTGAGTAATTAGCAAACATATGCACATAGCCTTCTCACGTGTAAGGCTAACAATTTAAGCACAAAAAATCATATGCTCACTAGAATAAACATATAGGCTTGGATTATACATTTAGGCATCCCATCAAACACTCAATATGAACATTCTAATCTAACCCTTGATTCAGGAAAGAAACCTCAACTTACCTCGAAACAACTGTCCAAGTCTTTTGTCAACAACCTCGTGTAGACAACTCTTCAAAATCTACAATTTAAGTGATTAAAACCATTAACCCAAACTATTAATTCAACCCCATCAAAGTCTCACTTAGCCATTTAGAGCTTATAGTTAATTCCACTATCAACTCCATCAGTTCTTGTATTCGATAGTCATAATACGAAAAAAGGATATTAACTTTAATGATAGGGAGTAGAAGAATTTACCTTTATCGTAGTTCTCACAAAACCTTAGGTTTTTCGCGCTTGAGTTCTTGAAGATGTTTCTTGGAATCTAGGGATTTGCCTGGTGATGTTAGGAGCATGAAGTGTTGAAAATCTATGTATATAGTCATGTTACTCGCCTTTTGAGTACCTTGAGTGCCTAGGTTGAAACCCTTCCAAAAGATCTTAACCAAGTTCAAAAGTAAAGTATTTTTCTCTCTCCCCACAATCCTTCTTAATAACATTCGCTGGGCAAAATTTTCTCGTGCCCCTGGAGCTGCCTTGGGACCTAACTCTACCCCAACTTCTCAGTTCTCTCTGGCAACTCTCTCATGCCATGGAGCTTCCATGGGGCGTAACTGCACTGTTTTGCCAACTTGGACTTGGGACCATTTTTGCTTCTCTCGTCCATTGGGCAACTTATTCCATCCAATTCCCTTCCAACTTGTATCCTAGTCATGAAAAATTATTTTAATGGTCCTGTTACTCACTTGTGGGCCCGCACATACTTCGCGGTTGACTCTGTCACTCTCTTAAACTCGTTTTTAGCCCGAGTTACTATCACTTACTACGAATAAACATTGATTGTACCATATATTGCAAAACCCCATTAAGCTTGTCACGGTTACTATGTCTTCACCGTGGCTATTGTGCTGCTGCTGTAAATGGTCCTATAGTGGAGAGCTTTTCTGTTAACTGGGATGCTTCTTATATGTAATAAATGCTGTTTCATTTTAAGCATGCCTTCTTCCTTTGTGATGGAATTAATCTCAGCTGTTATGGTAATCGGTTTGTTTGCAGATTCAACAGTGCTTGCTTATGTAATGTCAGAGTTGAACCGTAGACACAACTATGGATTGGATCTCTTCTTACTATCAGTGGATGAAGGCATAACTGGTTACAGGGATGATTCTCTTGAAACAGTCAAAAGAAATGAAATACAGGCAGGGAAAAAATCATTGTTAAGCTGTCAGTTTGAATCCTAGGTCTCGTTAAATAACTACCAACTCTGTGAACTCTCCTATGTTTCATCATTATCTTTGACTTTTGTTGCTAACTTGTGAGAGAAAAACTGCACGAACGCCAGCTTATGTCACTTGTTTGTTTGTTTTTAAGTTGACCAACACAGTGTGTGTATATCTTGGGATATAGCTTGTCTTAGCCCTCTTGTGCTAGATGCTACAATGCTTTGATGGAGAAGTGGAATGGAACCTTGTCTTTTCTAAACCATAGTGCCTAAACTAGTCCGAACGAACTTCAAATATGAATATTGCAGTTGAATCATCAACCCATCTTTTCTTGGCCAAGTTTATTTGCAAATACCATCTGTAAAGGTGTTTGGATTACAACCATATTTCCTATATTATTGTCAAACAGCAGAAAAATCCCAAAGTTGTACCTTACTTCCTTCACCAGCATCTCCATTTGAACCATCTCATTCAATGCAGCAAGAGCAAGAATGATGTTTGTGTGGTCACAGACGAGACAATGCAAGAATGGTGTCTTGCTCTTTGCAAATGTTCTCTGGCTTATGGAATTATAAGTTTTATGATCACAACTGAATATCAGAACTCCATAACTTGTCGATATATACATAATCCGTTTCTTTACTAGAATTGCAGGAAATTCGTATATTCGCATTGGCTGGTGTACAAATTTCTTGAGTGCTGCTATTTCATATCCCTTTCCAGGGCATAGCATTGAGCAGTTACTGAGTGAAAATTGAAACATCATCCCTCTGATGTTTTCTTCTCTCTTTTTTCCCCCCTCCAAATGACATTGAGGATACCAACTAGTTCGTATTATGGCTTAGTCATATTCAGTAAGCTTGCATTAAGTTCAAAGTTCGCTAGGAGTTTTTCTAAATTCTTGTTATAGATCTGTGTGTCAGTAGAAATGTAAAGAACTCCTCTAAGAAATTACCTTTTCCAGAGTTACTTAGTACTTGTGTTGGTGGGAGGTACCCTGTACATCGTGGAATTAGTTGAGGTGCTTTCTTCTGTTATAATTTTCAGTAGTTACTTGAGTGTCTCTTTAGTATCTGTAGTTGTCATTTTTCCAAGTGTTACGGTGTCTTTGCAGCATCTATAGTTTCTACACTAGATGAGTTTGATTTTTTAACTAGCAAATTTTGAACCTCTATATCTTCTCAATTTATTATGACCGTGTCATTGCTATCTTCTCCTTGCAGTATGGACTTCCTTTAAAAGTAGTTTCCTACAGTGAATTGTATGGGTGGACAATGGATGAAATAGTGAAATTGATAGGCTTGAAGAACAACTGCACATTTTGTGGTGTTTTTCGTCGGCAGGTAATTCGACACACTTGCCTTTGGGTTTGAGGATTTTTTTTGGATAAATGTCTCCAACATCTGGCACACAGTTTGCACCTTCCCAGCAAATCTCTATGTAATAAATGTTGTTGCACAAAAGCTGTACGCAAGAGTACAAAACAGCTTTTGAAATATTTTGGAACTCTACTCTGTGGCTGACATAATCGTCTGTTTCTTGCTATGGAAGTGACCAAGCTTAGTTCAGTCTTTTGAAGTGTCTTTCTTTGCATGCTTCTTGTAGTAAATATGTTTGGAATGGTTTCTTTTCCACTAACTGTTGCAGTTTCATGGTACTTCTTTGAAACTGGTAATATAGAGATCATATTGATTAGTTTTTGTTTTGTAAGGCCCTTGATCGAGGTGCTGCACTGCTAAAGGTTGACAAGCTCGTTACCGGACATAATGCAGATGATATTGCTGAAACAGTCCTTTTAAATATTTTACGAGGTGATATTGCAAGGTAAAAATACTGTAATTTAGTTCTCTTGTATGATTCTCTTCCTTCTTTTCTTCCCCAAATTATTGACAGGTTTCTTACCGCTAACAAACCAGATTGGGTAGATGCACATCGATAATTACCGGAGAAGATGGGCCAATACCGAGATGCAAGCCCTTCAAATACACTTATGAGAAGGAAATTGTCATATATCCTTTTCTTTGATAGTATTTTATTGGGCTACCCCTTACTATATACCCCAAATGACTGCATCTTCCCTAGTAAATCATAGCTTTCTGATTGTGATCACTTATGACTGTGCTGCCTTAACTTGCTGTTACGTATGCATACTTTAAAAAGCTGGACTACTTCTCTACAGAATGTAAGTATGTTTTCTTTCCTTCAACTTTCAGTACTGGGACTAGGATTTCTGGTCTTCTTTATTTGATGTTAGTATATTTACATTCTCCTTGTTGAAGCACTTTAATGTGTGTTGTGTTCATGTCTGTCCACTTTAGTCTCTCTCTTTCCTCCCATTACACTGGAAAGAGGCCCAGGTGTTGTGAAAGAGGTGGGGTATGAAATAATATGAACGTGTTAAAATTGCTACGTCTTAGAATTAGTTCAATATTAAAATTTTCTCTCGGTATCTGAAAGGAAATAATATTTCAATTCAATGTAGAAGGCTGGGTAGAGAAATTATCTTGAATTCATGAACAAGAACTTTAAATCCGTTTCTAGTTGTATACATCAGAAAATAGATCAGGAATGAAAGAGAAACTAAATTGTTGGCTACATGCTCCATCTTGATCTAAGTATTGTACTTTTCAAGAGAATAATCCCAAAAGCAAAGGTTTCTTGCTGACTTATGGCTAAACATCTGCTCATTCTATATGCCTATATTGAACATAATGATAGTCGTATACCATATACTATCTACATTGCAAAAATACACTTCAAAACTAATTTGTCTAGAATAACTGTAACAGCAGCATTTGAACTACTCAGAAACTCCTTCCATCCTACTCTGATTGACCTAGTTCTTCACTTAGTCCATACCAAAAAGTCGACTTCTTTGTTAACCATTATAAACATTTTTTCCCAAAGATCCAACAATATAGACCTATACTACCTTGTATTGTTCCATAATCAACGTGATATTTTTCAACCAACAGTTCCATTTCTTCGAACTAAGCTTTTCTTATCAATCTCAGTAATAATATATCCAAACTATTTTACTCTTAAGCTTTGCGAGTGTTAACCTAATCAATTAGAATGGGACAGAGAAAGTAGTAATTTGGATGTTTTTAATCTGCCACTGCCTCTATTATGCATCGTTCTTGCACTTAAACAACATTACATGATCCTCTGTCACTATCAGTAACCATTTTTTTGTATGACGACTTCTCAATAGTCTGATATATTTTTTTTATTGATGAAGTTAAAATATTTGAAAGTTTACTAATGCCAGGCCTTTGCCCATCTATCTATTAAGGTTTTACTTTTCATTCCCGGTTATGGGACATTTCTTTTACATAGATATTCTGAAGATCTGAGCACTCAATGTCCTTGGGCTTCATCTCCACTGCACGCGTCAAATGGATTTTCAATAAAATTTTCTGGAGCAAGTGCTTGTTTCCTTTATTGTGTTGATACCAGATGATCCAACACTGGAATTGTCTGACTGATTTGTTTTGGCTTTGTGTCATATCCTTGTGCTTCACCTTAAAAAGGTAGCTGTATGAAAATGCAGGTATTTATTCCCCCAATGCGTACCGCGGCTTTGCACGTGAGTTCATTAAAGATTTAGAAAGGATGAGGTAGTTCCCAGTTGAAATTCTTCCCAAAAAAGATTTCTTCAGACAATTATGTAGTATGAGTAGTCTTTGCAAATTACTTTTGTTCTTAATAAATTTCTAACATGATGACAGACCAATAGCCATTCTCGACATTATCAAATCAGGTGAAGACTTTCGGATCTCCACCTCTACAAAAATGCCAGAACAAGGAATCTGTGAAAGATGTGGTTATATATCCAGCCAGGTAAAGATGATTCTTCTACTGCCTTGCATTTTTCCATACTCGAGTTCTAGCATCTGTGTTGAAGTATAATTTGTTCTGCGGATTAGTATGATTTCCCTTTACTGGTTATTACTTCCCCGAGATGTTAATGATGTCATTGTACTATGATCCATTTGTCTCCTTTGCAATAGCAAACTTGACTGGTTAAAGTTTCTCCTGAAGAATTGTTAATCAGTGTTGAGATAGACCTACTGCTGTTGCTCTCATGTGACAGATTTCTTTTGTCATCAACTGTCTTTTAGCTTGTCAGCTTGCAAAGATCTTCTCTCTTTAGTTCCACTCTGTAATGACTTGTTTTTCCTCGTTTTATTGTCTTTTATATTTATTGAATTTACTTTTCCTTCTTGTTGGATGTTATAAATGATGTTTGTTCTTACTACTAACATATTCTTGTTAGTACTTGCATATAACTGAATGGTCCATTTCTCGTGTAATTATGCAGAAATGGTGCAAAGCATGTGTCTTGCTCGAGGGCCTCAATCGTGGTTTACCCAAGTTAGGCATTGGGCGGAGTCGGGGGATCAATAGCGAACATAATACAAATATGAAACAAGCTACTGGAACACAGAGTTTACAAAGCAAGCAGTGTGGAAGTTTGGACTTCTGAATTCTCATGTAGCTGCATAAATCATTGTACGACTTGGAACAGCTAAATGAAGGGCTTTAATTACAACATACATACATATCCAGTAGAAGTGTCATATTATCAACGTAGCTTTATGTATTTATGGAGGTAGAAGCAAAACTACAAACTCCAAATTTGACTACATTTGAACCCAATGTATTGAATTACGAATGGAATTTGATCACCACCGTCATAGAATAGTCTATAAAGTAGCTCAAATAGACATGTACTTTCTTCCGTGAGATAACGTCTGGGACTTTTACAGATGCTTCTCATCGTAACACTTCAGCAGTTTGAGTTAGAACCCTCATATATCAAAGAAATTCAGGCAGTTACAGAATGTACAATCGAGATGAGCTAAATACATGTATAAGCAACATCAGAGTCTTCTTCAGCAAGTGTTGCTTCCTGCACAGCACCTTCATGATACAGTGTTTCCTGCACAGTCCATCACAAGCTCCATAAACTTACGCGAAAATAGCTTAATCCTGGGGGTGCTTTCATAACAGCAAACTACAGCAGAGCAGTTTCAAATGCAAGTGTATTTTGACCATACAATACTATCAGCTCTAAGTAGATGCCCAATGTGTTTGGATCCACAAGAGGCAACATACCCTTTAGAAATACCAAGCTAAAGCAATTTTGTGACTTGTTATATACCGCGTAATGAGAAGTCAATATATGTGAGAGATAATCATATTACTCTCCTGGATTAGTAGTACACCCCACTTTGCAACAACAACATACCCAGTGCAATCTCACTATGGGGGTCGGGGAGTGTATGATATACACAGACCTTACCCCCTTACCTTTGTGTTTCCAATAGACCATCAGCTCAAGGAAATGTAATCAGAGCAGCGATTGAAAGGAAAATAACAACAGAATAGTAAGATAAACAAAGCAAATGAAGCAACATGTAATAGTAAAAATGAAGAGTAAGATGCTATGTGAATACTAAATAAAGAGGAGGAGATTAGCCCCCTGCCTATCCCACAGAAAGTACGACAACACTCGGCTACCCACTACACTCCTACCCTAATCCTCAACCTTTAAATCTTCTTATCTAGGGTCATGTCCTCGGTAAGCTAAAGATATGCCATGTTCTATCTAATCACCTCCCCTCGTTTTCTTCGACCTACCACTACCTCTCCCAAAAACAATTATAACCTACCTCTCACACCTCCTTACTAGTGCATCCATGCAACTCCTCTTCACATGCCTCTGAACCATCTTAGACTCGCTTCCCTCATCATCTTGTCTACCACAAAGCCACTCCCACCTTTTTGATAAATGGTATTGTTGTATTCCTCGGCATTAAGGAATGTTGGCTACCTCCAAAAGTGTTACAAGGTGAAGTAAAAATAGAATCTAGACTACAGAGAGCCTATGTAATCCAATGTATGAACTCCTTTTTTCCTCATAATCACTTGAATACCCCTACATATCAAGCATACAAAAAAAAAAACACTCAAGAACCCAAATATAAATGGAAGATCCTACTAATCTCCAGAATGTATTATGGATGTGCTGTGCATAGCAACTGCAACGGCTTCAAACTTTTTCTTCTTTCACGTTACGCAGATGCTTTATTAATTGGTAATGTGATACATTTCTTATGAACAATTAACGCAAAGCTTCTTGGAGTATTGTCTCTAAACCACACCACAGGATAGTCAATCAAGAACCAACACATCAGTGCACATATGCCAAGTTCAGTTACCAAATTAAGATCTCTCCATTTGCATATGTTACCAAGAGCTTACCATAGAAGGCACAAACAATTTAAGGTACTAAGAACAAAAGGATCTTAACCTAAACACAGAAGAATCAGAATTTCATTTGTACATCTACTATTGCTAAACTTATCACTACAGGAAAAGGTAAAAGATAAAAAGAAGAGAAAAACAAAATATTGAAAGAACTAAATTCAATATTCTGATTCAGGTATAACTTGAACTGTTCCTGAGAGAACATGACAGGCTCTAGAGAACTGGAATATGGAGGGCAGTGGCAGCACAGACAAGAGCAAAGGAGAATTGTCCCAGCAGCTACGTTGCTTAGACTCTTCAAAAATATCAAGGGGTGCGTGTCGGATTCACCAAAAGTGGTGTATTTTTGGAGAATCCGACATGGATGCTGCATTGAAAGTGAAGAGTCCGTGCAACTTAGCCCAGCCGTTATTTGGTGGACCATATGGAAAGAGAGAAATTCTAGGAGTTCTGAAAACAAGAGCAGCCCCTTGCTCAAGATTAAAATGAACTGCATTATCACGTTTTGCTATTGGTGTAGTTCAGAGTATATAGATGATCATGTGGCTATTGTAGACATTCTAGGATCCTTATAAAGATGAAGGAGGGTCTAGCGATAGTTTTTTTCTTTTCTTTATCTTTTGTTTTTTGCCAGACATATATTTGTGGAGGTAGGATATGATGTAATTTTTTGGATACCAGCTTTGAGCTGACGATTGATATACAATTGTTACCTTTATCAAAAAAAAAAAAAAGAACAAAATTCACGTCATTTTATAACTCAGTTCACCTTCTATTGAATCTTGGTTTGGTGGTCCGATAGATTAAGGATGATGATCCTCATCTCTGAGTCCTTTGTGGACTACTAAGTTGCTCGGACTCGGGTGCGTGTGCCCATTACGGGTGCGGATCTAGAGGTCAGATCCTTCATGATCTAATTTTTTAAGATTCGGGGATATGGATCCATGTATGGATACGGGTACGGGGATTCGCCTAAAAATAATTAAAATATCTAAAAATTAAGTTATTAAACCTAAATTATGAGATATTATGTGGAAAACTTGAGGAGAATCCTAGAAGGAGATTAAAGGAAAAAGAGTGACATAGAAATTTCTACATAAAAGGTAGTCCATTTTCTTTAATTTCACCTTAGCTTTTGCATTGACTACAGAAATCAATAAACTAGCCAGACTTTTCTCATCGATTTTGGTCAAAGTACCCAAAATCAGTTGACCAAATCGGACACGGATCCCACGCCCACACCCATGTCGTGTCGACATAGGTGCGGCACCAAAAGTGAAGAGTTCAAGCAACTTAGGTGGACTCATGCTAATCAGATGTTACATTACATTTTTTTAGTTCAGATGTATGATATTAAATACTCCCTCTAGGCTCTACCCCAATTTATGTGGTCTGGTCGGTTGGAATCTCGCGCTTCTAAACTTTGGCCGTGATTTCGGCATAGAAGCTTTAAGTTTTTCAAATAAATTTACATATTTGAAAACTACGTAAAAGTAGTATAAATCACAATAATTAACAACTTAAACTATCTAAAAGGCATATAAAGAAATATCGGTCAAAGAATAACTTGGTAGACTCAAATTCCAGCTGTGCCACATAAATTTGCACAGGGGAGTAATGTTTTGTAAGATATTACACTTCTTATTTCTGAACTTTGTAAGCTTTGAAGATAGAACCCTAATACTTGTTGCTTCTATCATTATAAAGTGCTACTAATCGTAAACCTGGTAGAAGCAGTCTTTTGACGGAAGATACTGCAGCCAGACAGCACTATTAATCTAAAAAAATTAGCAGACAGACTTCACATTAACACTATTGATACAACTACATTGGGGGAAGCAAGTCCAAAATAAGTCGGAATTGACCAATTCAGCAATTGAATGCTCCAAACAAATTTCAAGGGTAGCTGTAACACAGAAACAACACTCAAATCTTTCATCACATTCCATTGAATATCATAGAATTAGCACCAACTTTTAATGAATAATAGGTGTACCACTTTGCTCATCCAACAATGGTATAGCATAGTGAGCTTGCTCAACCACTCTTATAAGTACTTCTTCTTTTACTCTGACCCATAAGTAAGGGCACAACCACAAGATAACAGCTTCACCTATACTAATCTGTTCGCCATCTTTCCTACCAAATTCTAGGCATGACACAGATTTGCATCTACTTAATGCTGGCAATGGTACTTTTACTTTCATCTAAAAACACAGAGAAGATTTGTTATTGCTTTAAAGAGGAGAAAAAAATGAAATGACTGAATTAATAGCTAGAAGTTCTTAACAGAAGAACCATTAGCAGCAGTACTTATACATGCATCAAAATTACAAAAATATAACCTTCAAAGCACTTACATGAATTAGAAAGAAAAGATAATGTGTGTTTTATATAACATGAGAGGCCAAGGAAGTAACAACTTCAATACCTTTGATTTGAATAGCAATTCCTCATCATGTCAATGCCAAATTCTACTCACTAGGACTTGGATCAATAACCAATATAGCTTGGATCTCCAAGATACTCAGCAATTTGTTCAAGTCGCACTTTGAGTAACTCCTTTGTATCACCATCTCGGATAATTCCAGTCTCCTTCTCACTATCCTTCTCAACCAAGTGGCCATACACACCTTTGTTCCTACCATACAGAACAAGAACTGGACCACCACGCTTAGGAAGAGCCGTCTCAAGCAATTCCTGATCCACACCTTGTATCAACTCCCTAGTTTCATCCATACATATATCACAACTTGTCGGTCCAACCACATCCATAATTTCCCCTTTCTTTAGATACAATCTTCCCTTTTTCAAATCCTTACTTATAATCCTAACTCTGATGTGACTAGCAAGCCAAGATACTTTATCAATCCTTTCATCTCTACTTCTTCTGCTTTCCTTTTTACCCTCCGTTGTTGCTTCATCTCTACTTCTACCTCCAGATGACTGTTTCCTAACCCCGTCAAGATTACTCTTTTCTTCTCTAATCTGCAATTCTAACAACTTCTTCAAACACCTCTCCTCCTCCACTGAACCCAATTCAGCCAAGTCTCGTGCCTGAAGCTTCACCTCTTTGTCCGCAAGCTTTAAAATCACCAAATCTCCACTGCTTTTCACCCTCAAAACTTCTCCTTTCATCCCCATTTCCTTTCCTCTCACTCCCCTCACTTCCTTCCCTACGTATAATCCTTTCCCTCCTTTTTCTCTATCCATCTTCTCAACATTACCATCACTATGATCTACTTTAACACCATCTTCACCCTTCTTTTTAATCGATTTAACAGCCCCTTCACCCTTACTGCTAGGTTTTGGTACTTCAGGTATGAATCCAATCCCTTCTTTAGCTGTCCACTTTTTATACTCAACAACTTTAACATCCTCTTTCGCGTTCCGACCAATCCCTCTACCTTCAACCCACCCATAACCCTTCAACAAAGCAGCCCCAAATCCCTCCACTGGCATATCAGTATATTCATCAATCCCGTTATGCTCTGGCAACCTCTTCAAATCTTCCTTAAACTTATGCAACATCGGATCAATCATCTGTTTAGGGTTTGAGTTCGTGTTAGGGTTAGGGTTAGGATCAGGATTAGGGTTTTCTGATTGGCGGACATTGAGGCCGTAAGAGATTCCATCTGATGCCGGTTCGACGCCAGGGCCAGAGTCAAGTTCGAATTGAAGTGGTTGATCGGCAGCAGAGGCATCCGCTTGGAGAGGGACTTCGAGATTTTTCATCCGTTTGATAGGGCGCCATTCGTTCTGCTTTGGAGGTATTATGACTGTGTCTTTGGTGGAACTAGCTGCAGCTTTGGAAGGGTCGAATTCCGTGACGTACTCTTTTTCGATGGGGTTTGAGGAGTTGCGGGGATCGTCGCCGGCGAAGGTCTGAGAAGACGGATGCTTCTTCAGGTTTGAAGATGGCTTTGAAGAGAGAGAAAACGAGAGCTTCATCGTCGCTGGAATCGGTGACAGCGACGGGAAACTTCAACGTCGGCGAATTTGCCGGTATCTGGGTAGAAGCCGAGCAAAGGACTTCCGTACCGGAAAGCGAGAAGGGTATAGTAGTAATAAAAAATAGAAGAATGATCAATGCGAGTATACTGCTCGGAAGGTGATAAATAAATACTGAGTTCATCTTAAGTAGAAAAAGAATTATAATTATAATTTTAAATTAAAAGTATATTAATAAAAATATTCTTTAAGCTTATTGTATTAAAATTAAAATTAAAAAGTTATATAAAGAAAAAAAATTAAAACAAAAGCTACAAAAATGAAGTGAGACTATTCATAATCTTTCATTTTATTATTTTTTACGGTTCAATTATTTTTTTGAGTTCATTCATAGTGAAGAAAGTCTTCATTGATTGATGATAGTGGCATACCTTGTTAAAGTATTTACATTTTATTGATCTCCCGAAAATAATAGTAAATACAGATGTGTCTTTGAGACAACTTAATTTGGATGGCATCGATGATCTTTTTCAACTTTTAAAGTATATTGATGCTACCTTGTGTCATCTAGACAATAAGCATAAAATCCATTTCAACTATCAAGTTATTGAACACTTAATTATATCATCGGTTAATCTCAATCAAAAAGATTTGATAACATTTTTCTCAATAGAAGAGATTACAGATCTTACTTTTTGGTGCACCTAACTTTTCAAAATTTTCAAAATATAATGTTGAGGGTATTCTTTTAGAATAACTAGTGAGCTTAGTTGTTCGGAGTAGATTTTTGTCAATATAAGAAATTACGGAGTATATAGACACTCAAAAGGATAATCTCATATCTCTAAACAGTCTGTTTCATATTTCTTTAACAATATTATTACTATTGAAGATATATTCTATAGTCTCATCTCATTCTTTAGGTCTCTGCTACAATAACAAAGTGAGATTATATCAATTTCGAATCTCAATACAGCAAAGTCCATAAGAAAAAATTTGTTGACAAGCTTTCATATATGATGAAAAAATTAATTTGAATAACTCGAGTATAATCTCAAAAAGAAAAATCAGTTAAACAAAGCTTTTATGCGTATTATATGATTTTTTTTTAAAAGATTAAAATATAAATTAAAAAAAATATTTTCTCATAATTTTTAAATACTTGTTCATGCTTTAATATATTCAAAGTTTTTATGAAGTATGAAATTGATATTAGTAAAAAAGTAAAAGCTTATTTTTTTAATAAATTAATATATTAGAAGTTTTATGAAGTATGAAATTGATATTAGAAAAAGTAAAAAAGTAAGAGCTTATTTTTTTAATAAAAAATAAGTATAAATATAATTTTAATATTATCGAGCTTGGACTACATACTAACAAACAACAACATATTCAGTGAAATCTCACTAAGTGAATTGAAAAGGGTAAAGTGTAAGCAAACTATACTACTATCTCGTGGAGGTAGAGAGGCTGTTACCGAAAGATCATCGGCTCAAGTGCATCAAACTCAGGTAAAAGTAGAAGAAAATAATGAAGAAGGCGTAACAATTAATAAGAAGAGCATTGTCAAGTCTACACGAAGAAACAATAACAACGACCAAATAGTGTGATAATCGAAACATAATAAATAACATATGACAAGAACTAAAATGTACGACTAGTACTATGACATGCACTAACAAGTCTAAACCCTCGCAAAGCAAGACAACACTCTACCCTTATTAACTTTCTATCTTAATACGTGACTTTCACTCATTTCTATCTAGAGTTATGTCTTCGGTAATATGAAGTTGCACCATGTCATATTTAATCACATTTTCAATACTTTTTCGGCCTACCTTTACTCTTTCACGTACCCCTACAACCAATCTTTCGCACTTCCTCACTTCCTCACTTCACCTCCTCTTCACATATCTAAACTATCTCAATTTTGCTTCACTCATTTTATTCTCCATAAAAGGCACTCACATCTTCTCCCATATAACCTTATTACTAATCTTGTTGCTCCTAATATAATGAGTCAGAGAAACAAATTGAAATAGATAAGGTAATAATTGTGCCTCACCCAACATATATATTTTTTTCTAATTTAAGATGAAAAGAATTTTTGTAATATTGCCCTACCAAAAAGAATATACTCCTATTAAATTAAAGATAAACTCTAACTGATTTGCTTTCTTTTTCCTGCCACACAAAAGTCAAAAACTAAAAACACCCTACAAAAAAAAGAAACAAAAAACACTTGAAGCATACTGTACAACTCATAAGACAGCTCAGTTTGTTACTTCAGAGTTTCCATATTTCTAAATTCTGATCATCAAATATATACACACAATTTTGTGGTCATATAAACAACTACATACACTTATCAATCAAAATTTCTTCTTAATCCATTATTTATATGTAAAAATCCCAAATCCACTCTTCAATTTCACTATTTCATCTTCTTGATTTGAGAAAATAGAGGAAAAAAATGGAGGGAATTTGTACTAGTTGCTTGTATTCTTCAATAACCCCATTATCAATTGAGTACAAAAACAGAAGGAAACTGTTGAATACAGTTAAAAAGAATCGATCTTTATCGACAAGGATTTGTGCAGTAAGTAGTGTTTCTACGGTACAAACTCCGTCGGAGAAAACTGCTTTGCTAGTGAAGGACATTTCTAGGACTAGCGCTTTGGAGCAGCTTGATATTGAACGTGGAGTTTGCATTCCCTTCCGGAAATATTCCCCAGAATCTGTATGAGAATTACTTACTTCTTCTTAGTTTTTTTGTTTTGGGTTTTTTCTTTGTTGTTTGCTGGAAAGTTGATTTGGGGGTTTGTGAATAGCATTCCTGGTGATTATTTGCTAGTTTTCTTTGATAATTTTTGTGGGTTTGTAGAGAAAATCAAGTTTTTATTTTGTGAAATTTGTTTTGCTTGAGAAGTTTGGAACATGTCAATAAATTCTGAGCGACTAATTGAGTGTTTTTTGATAATTTTTGTTGGTTTACTGGAAATTTATGGATTATTTTTTCGGGTATATATTGGAGAATTGAAGTTGTAATACGTGATTAACATCCCTGTGATTATTTGATTTCTTTTGTTAACTTTTGTTGGCTTATTGGTAAGTTAAGTGTGTAGTATGTGAGTTACTTCTCAATTATTTGCTATATTATTGGTTAAATTTTTGTTGATGTATTGGAAAATTAAGTTCATTTTTATGTGGGTTTATTGGAAATTTGTGTTTTTGATGCAAACGTTGGGTTTTTTTAGGTGAGAAACAAGGTGTTAGAGTCAAGAGGACAGATTTTTTCTTTGGTTGGTAGAGGAATAGAGATTGTTTGGAGTTTGGGGCTTTACTGGACTACACTGGTGTATGATTATTTGGTGGGTCGTGACGAAGAAGTTGTTCCTTTCCGTGCTCGGCAGCTGAGGAAGCTGTTGTGTGATTTGGGACCTTCTTTCATCAAAGCAGGACAGGTTTGGTGTTTTTAAATTTCTAAAGTTCAAGAACAATTGGTTGTTATATTTTTTGTGGATGAGTATTGCTCTACTTGGAAATTTTAGACTTTGGAATCTTAAACTGGAAAATGATTCTGTATTAGCGTGGTAGCCAAAGAAGATATATAATGCCAGTTAACCATTAAACAAACTGTTATTAGAAGAAATACACATTGTGCAAACATAGAGTAGAAGACTGTAGAAATGCTATAAATTGCTGAAATTGTGTAGTAAAGAAGCATTTCACACCCCATTGGCTGGAAACTCCTATAGGCAGTGAAAGTTACTTTAGGATGACTCAGCAACATGATTTTAAGTGTGATATCCTCTTTACTAGTGTTCGTCATTTTTTTGGGCATGAACAGAAGTCTTTTATTGGGTCACTATTATGTACACATCAACTGAAAATGGTGAAACCTTCAATGGCTTATTACTATACCTCCAAACACATTTAGCACTTCTAAGGGTCATTGCAGAAATAAATATTACTTGGTGAATACACGTTAATCCTAACTTTAGAGGAACAATGGAACATTTCTATTTTACAGAGATATAGTCAATACCAGTGACAATTGAACTTTTCTTTTCCCAATATATAGTCAATAGTAGTGCAACATGTAAGACTTGTGCTCTGAATTTCACTTGTCTAAGCACATGATTTTTGACTAGTTCCATTCCTAAATATTGTAAGACTGATAGATTGGGTCAAGATTGTTATAAAAAAATACAGATTGGAAAAAAGAAATTCCCTTTCTTATTGTTTTTGGATCAAGGTTGTTAAATCATCGCACATCTGTCAGATACAAATGAAAGAGTCGCATATTGAAGATAGAGAGATCGATAGGACTGCTTAGTGAGGTTCATAAATGATAGCATATGGAGTCAGAGAACTGGTCATGAATCTGAATGTGCCATATGCAGCAGATGCAAGCTATTGTTAGCTATATCTGCTGGTTATTTCTACTGTATGGAAGAGCTAGACGCATTGGCAATAGGGTGCAACTAAATATTAAGAAATTAAACCTCTTTGGTAAAATTGAGTTCAAATTAATGCTTCCTGGTCATCTTATATTTCTTGTACAAACATAACGTGTGATAATTTCCAAGAATGTGCACTTAGGATTAGATGTAATTTCATTTTGATTTCGCTGTTATCAGCAGCAATAGTTATTTGTTTATGTATTGTTTTCTCTGCAGGCAAAGGTATATTATTTAAATAGACTTACAACTCTTTTTGCTTAGCTCTGTTTTGTTGGTTTTATTAAAGATGGTGGTGCAGCAAAAATATTAGAAGTCATTAAAATTGTCTTAAAAACAGAATATCTGCAGAATAAAATTCAAAAACCTAAATTATCTCAACTAAATTTATCCAACTAAATTTAAGCAAAGACTCATCCTGCAACTAACCACTTAATATTCTTGTAAATATGTAGTAACAAAAACAATTTTCAACACTCCTCCTTTGCTTCTGTTGCTGCAATTTTAAAAAGCTGCTCCTCAATTTTTGTTTCTGTTGTTCGTGCTTTAGGATTGTTTTGAGCATCTATGAATTTTCATATACTTTTGTAACCCGACTATTTCTTCTTCCTTTTTTCTTCTTTTGACAACAACATTGTTTTATCTAAAAGCTCTTTTGAAAATGTTTTAATTTGGACAATTGTAGGATTTGCAAAAAGTTGTTGTAAGGATTTTTCTTCCTTCACAACATCCCATAAATCATAGGATTCAAAGTAAGACTTGAACTTCGCTAATCAAATTTATAGTTTTCACAAATGAAGATTTGTGGGTTATTCAAAGAGATATTGATGTTTGTCATGATTAAAATAGGTATGGATAAATTTGTATGGGTCCAAACAGTTATTGGTTAAAAACAGTTTTAAATTTTGGTGTTGGTTGAAAAGAGCAGGAAGCATGGGTTACAAATTGATATTGGGACCCAAAAGTTAAAAATTAGCAAGGGTTAAAGATGGGGCTCATACGTTAAAAATAAGTATGGAGGTTAAAAGTGGTTGAGAGTTCTTCAATGAACACAGATCCATTAAGATCAATGGAAGTTCTAGGAAGAACTCATAGATCCGATAGAAGTTCCGATACCACTACTGGTTTTTCGAAAGATGGTAGAGCAGCAAAAATGCTAGAAGTGATTGAAATTGTCTCTCAATTATTATTATGCACAGAGGGTTTAAATAGCCAACTTAAAAACAGAAAATCTGTAGAATAAAATTCAAAAACCTAATTATCTCAACTAAACTACTTAATTTAAACAAAGTTTACTCCTGCAACTAAACAACTTAATATTCTCGTAAATCTGCATTAACAAAAGTAATTTTTAACACGTTTAGCTTACCTAATTTCTTGTTCATTTATACTTCTGTTCTGAAATCTTGTTTATTATATTATATTGTACTATGTCTCTGTTTTCTCTCGATTTTTTGCAATAGCATACATGCATGTATTTCTTCTGATTAGTTATCTGTTATTTCTTTTTTACAGGTGCTTGCGAACAGGCCTGATATCATCAGAGAAGATTACATGAATGAACTTTGCATTCTTCAAGATGATGTTCCTGCCTTTCCTAATCAGGTAATTAGATGACAAGTGAGGTGCAGGTGATGCATGCTTTTGTTACATTGAACACTTTTCCTTTGATCAGAAATCATTGACAATGATGTAGGTTGCTTTTAACATCATAGAAGAGGAATTGGGCCAGCCTCTTGAAGCTGTTTTCAGCAAAATTTCTTCAGCAACTATTGCAGCTGCAAGTTTGGGTCAAGTATACCGTGCTACTTTACGTGCTTCAGGGGAAGAAGTTGCCATAAAGGTTGACCATTTCCTGCTTGCTTGCAATCTTTCTTTTCTGTTGACCAATTTTACTGCTAATTCTTGAAGCCTTTTCTCGTATCATCAATGTGTCAACCACACTTTTGACATTTCTCTTTCACCTTCCTTTATAGTCATTTGGAGAACACCTGACGCAGAACTAGTAACAGTAAAAAGACGATTGTCCACTACATAAATAGCTGAAAAATATCTGGATGGCCATTGAACATAGTCAAGTAGTAAAGCTTTGTAGATTTGTTAAGGTCCAATATTTCACACTCGACACAAATGTGCATAGAGTAATCATGTGTTATCTAATCATTCCTTTTTTATGCTAGTTTCATATTAAACATATATGCATCTCATTTGAAGCATCTGGCTGTTCTTAGAAGCTTCAAAGAATTGACTTAACAATATGATGCAGTGGTATTCATAATTGGGGTTTGCTCTTTCCTTTTAGGTGCTAAGGCCGCAAATAGAGCCTATCATCTACAGAGATCTTTTTCTCTTCCGCACTCTAGCTTCCTTCTTGAATGGCATCAGTCTACAGAAACTGGGGTGTAATGCTGAGCTTATAGTTGATGAATTTGGTGAGAAGCTATTGGAGGAGTTGGATTATACCTTGGTAGTGCTGCACATTCCTATTTTTGCAAATTGAATGGGGAAAGAAGTTTTGCTTATTTTGGAAGTCTTTCAATGTTTGTGTTCTGTAATCATCCCTCTTCTTTTTCCTTTCTAGGAAGCTCGTAATATCGAAGACTTCTTGGAAAATTTCAAAGATGACCCTACTGTTAAAATACCTCGGGTTTACAGACAGCTTTCTGGTTCACGTGTTTTGGTGATGGAGTGGATTGATGGAATTCGGTGCACTGACCCACAGGTGTGGATCTTTAGTTTTCCTCAAAGCGTGCTTTGGGATGTCCTCCTTGTATTAATACATCGTCATTCTTGTTACTTAGGCAATCAGAGATGAAGGAATTGATATAGATGGGTTTTTAACTGTTGGAGTTAGTGCTGCCTTGCGGCAGCTCCTCGAATTTGGCCTATTTCACGGGGACCCTCACCCTGGGAATATCTTTGCTATGCGTGATGGACGCATTGCCTATGTGGACTTTGGCAATGTTGCTGTGCTCAGTCAGGTAATTTGATGGATCGACTGTATATCTGGTATTTAGTTAAATGATGCCTGATGTGATTGACTTTATTTGTATGTGTGTGTTCAATGAGCATGTCAAATACAGGTCACAAGGAATCCCCGGCAATCTACTATGGTCTTAGACTAACATATGGTCATGTATTCATCCTCCTTAGATTACCTAAATCGGAAGTTAGGAGGTCAAATTTGCTGTCATTGACCCGAAGTTATTGCATGCCCAAATAAAATGCATCTATTGCTACATAAGTTTGAGGTATTTGTAAATTATGAAACTCTGACGAAGGTGAGAATTGGGGGTTTGTAATTGCTGATTATTTGGTAAAGTTGATATGTAGAACATGTTGGTTAATATCAACTTGCTAGTATAGGTTGTCTAGATTCTGCAAAGTGGTTGCAGGCCCTTTCTTTTAACCGCTGTAAAGGGAAATGGAAAGAAGAACACCCCTTTCTATTTTGAATGTACTATGAATATAGTCTTCCTTGTGGCTTTGCATAGTCATTTCTTCTTTGATGATATATGTGATGATGATAATAATATTACAATGTTATGCTAGAAATCTCAAAAAACAGAGTTTCCTATGAGAAACTTGAGTCAATGTGTTGAAAATCTTCAATGTCTTTCCTTCCGATGCAAACTGGATCATGAAGAGATGTATTACAAGATATGATGCATACTGAAGTTAATTATATCAATCAGGAAGGTAGTGTTCCGGTGATATTTGTATTGTGACCTGTGAGCCTCACCAAGAGAATGATCATTAATGTGAAAGGGGAAGGTTCTTGGTGTTAGAGGCTTTGCTGACTATCTACAAACTGAGATTAGTCCCGCTTTCTATTTGGGTCATTTTGTGCTTCAACTTTTTGAATTGGAAGAATCCACATGAGGAGGTGTAGAGAATAGAAGACTAGGGGGTAACCAGGAGGTACCTAGCGAGCTATTCTACTGAATTTCACCAAAATCCTCAGGTTCATTCTAGTTCCAATCGGTTTATTGTCGCTTTAAGTCTTTGTTTAGATGAACTTCCAACCACCTATCTATTCAGAGGAGGGACTCAATGTCTTAACTATGGTAAAGAAAATCAGAAGAGAAAAAGATTTTTCCAGAATAATGACCGAAGATTAAATGTTCAGACGAGGGACTCTATCTGGACTCTGATTTCATGAAGAAAAAGAGAGGAAGATTTTCCAAAACAATAGCCTGTAATTCAATGCTAGAGGAACTCAATACCTAAACTTGATAGCATGAAGAGAAGGAAGTGAAGAAGATTTTCAGTAGAACGACCTGAAATTTAATATTTAGAGAAGGGACTCATTACCCAAAGTCTAATATCATGACAAAAAGAAGAAATGAAGAATACTTCTTCAATTCAGAACCCAAACTTCAATTTTGCAAAGAGGTGTTTAGCTTGAAATGTCACCAAAATAGGGGCTAGAAAAGTAGTGCGCTAGAACGTCCATTGAAAAGAAACACAATTTTGCCAGAATGGTCATCGAAAGGGCACGTATACTGCCACAATGGTCACCAGAAAAAGGTGTCTAGTTGTCAGAACAATCACCGGGAACTAAGGAGGCATGGATAGTAAAACATAGAAAAGAAAGAAAACCTTCACCGGGTGGGTGACACAAGACCACCCTGCAGTAGGCGAAAGTTACTTAAATCTCTACCAAGAGTACCATGTGAAAAGAGAAACCTCTCTTGAAATTAGTTTGAGGAACAATGTACAAGAACAGCTTCTCATTTAGGAGTCTTATGTTAAACAATTATTCTCTTTTTATCTTTTCAGTTTCAAAAAAAATAAATTATTCTCTTAAACAAACAGGGTAAGTAGATACAAAATATTTTATGGTATCCTTGTGAATATAATGAAACACCCTCCAAAATTAGGGTCTGCATACATCCTACCTTCCCCAGGTTGTTGTTGTACCCTCCAAAATTCTCCTAGTTAAGTTCACTGAATCAAGAGTTCTATGGGATATTATCAGTTCTCCTAACTTTCAACATCTATAATTGCCCGGAGCTACTTGTCTATTTTCCAGTTGGCCTGCAATTTTGATTCTATCTGCCTGTCTTCTCTTTTCAGCAAAATAAACAGATTTTGATTGATGCTGTTGTCCATGCGGTGAATGAGGACTATGCTGAGATGGCAAATGATTTTACCAGGCTGGGATTCCTAGCTAGTGGAACTGATGTTGCCCCTATTGTTCCAGCATTAGAATCAATATGGCAAAACTCGCTTGAAAAAGGACTTGCCGACTTTAATTTCAGAAGTGTTACAGGTACCTTGAATGACTAGCTTTGTTAATGACTCACTTTGCTCCTGATCCTGTTAATTGCACCCTGCTCCCAACTTCTAGAAATTTTGTGCTTTTTCCTGTGTAGCCCCTTACTTGGTTATTATGCCCTTTGAAGTTGGCACTAGTAGATATGTGAAAATAAGCAGCTAAGAAAGATAGACATTGTGATGAATGATGCCCTAAACAACAAGCTCTCACCATTCAGATCCTTATGACACCTAAAATTTGCAGCACACTTTGTTGCACCAAGATAGAGATTAAGCTATGGTTGTTTTTTGTAACGTTTTCCTTCTTTCGATACTGTCCATTGTAGAAATTGATAACCTACTAATGCGAGCTTAGTATTTCTAAAGTAAGATATTTCATGCTTTGACTGGTGCATGCTTGCATCATTCTATCAATTCATTTTACTGGATTAGCATCCTTGACCAGGAAGAGAGTAGATACCACACAGCATCTTGGCCTGGGGTATGGCCTGTAATATTATACTTGTAGCTTCACTTGGAACACTGCAGTTTTTAGAGATGAGCTGCAACCTGCCCCATTGCCTAATTCATGTGATGCAAGGATATATATTATACTCTTCTGTTTTGTTTATCAAGCTGTTCACTGAGAAAACATTATGGAATTAGGTGTGTTTGGTAATTGAAAAATTCCACGAAGAAGTCATTTTGTAGTGGTTGTTTACTGGAAAATATTTTTAGGAAAAGGGGGAAGTTGACGTCACTTATAGGTGGAAGTAATTTCCTCAACAATAATCCAATTCTTAGTCCATGTCACTTGCTATAACCAACACTTACTCTATCATTATCGATCTTTAATACTCGATAAAACACTATCCAACTGACATTATTATGAATCTTTATTGAATATTGTTTTACAAAGTATTTGTTATTCACCAACCAAAGAAAAGTAAGTGAGGAAACCACTTAATTCCCTGAAAAAAACGTTTTCCAATATAACATACATTTTTACTTTATAGGTTTAAAGAAATTAGGTATCGCGAAAAATACAGCTCTGAAAGGTTTCTATATTCAGCAGAAACCTTCTAATACATATGAGTGATACTCTCACATTGTTAGACTGTTCTGACAGTGACCTTGCAGACTGTTATGGTTACTAATCTGTTTTTCTTCGTTAGAAATAAGCATTATTAGACTTATTATAGAGATTGACTAATAAGGAAAAGTGAAAAATCTTGTTAGCTGGCTTGAGGGTTGTTCTGGTTGCAAAACCACGTAATATCGGTTAAACTTATAATCGTGACATACTTGTTTACATGCCTGATGTGTTTTATTCTGGGAGTGAATGAAGCTTCAGAAATATTGCCTGTGCTCTGTTGATTTACTCATTTTGTCTCTTCCCTTATTCTTGATGTTCCACCTAATTTTCATCATTTGTCATGTCCTCAAACTACTAAAATTACTGAACCAAAACCTTTCTTTTAATCAATAAAACTACAGAATTTATATCTTCAGCCTGAAAGTTGTAGCTATACCTTCTATTCTGTCACTCTTCCAGCCACAGAGCTTCTCATGCATCATCTCCACACCTAGGAGCTTGATTGAGTTGAATACTATGGGCATTCAGATCCTTATATTGTTCTATTGACAAGTTACGCTGGGGTCATTGATGTAGAGATTAGTAATGCCAGGATTAGTAATGCAAGGATTGTAATGTGCTGATTATTTCTTGTTGAATATCTAGTTTGATATATTACAAATTAGAAATTTTCTTCCTATTATGAGGGTTAGCTTTCATCAATTTAGTAGTTTTAATCTGCGTATTACTAATATCCACATTCTTATTTCACATTTACCTCGTTTAAAATATTACACCGATTCCCGCATATCTTACGCATGTAATATTTTTGTAAGGAAAACAGAAAGGAGTAATTAAACATTGTATAACTCAATGCTGATTTCTATGTGGATATTTTTTCCATTCTCAAAAAATATCCACATAGAAATCAGCATTAAGTTATACAATGTTTGATCCCAAACCCAAATTTTTATATATGGAGATTCAATCTCCTAAAACCCAAGCCCAAACTCTTTTATGAAACATGCAAAGTGATTTGCTAACTATCCTATTTGTCCAACTACAAATTGACTACATTGAGGCATAAGTTGTTAACCTAATTTGAGTTCAGTAAGTCCTGATGAATAAAAAAATGTCTTTACCATTATTTGGTTCTTATAATTGGCATTTGTGACGATCAATTCCACTAATTACTGCACCAGTAATTGTTTATGCTTTGCTGTTTGAAGACACCTGGATTTATCAATTTAGAACTATGATGCAAATGCTACCAGAGAAAGTTCAATTTGTTTTCTAACATTGTAAATAATATTCTCGCTGCAGGCAAATTCAATCAACTAGTTTACAACTATCCTATTCGAATACCAGAAAGGTTTTCTCTTGTCATTCGTTCTTTATTGACTCAAGAAGGCATTTGTTTGACCCTGGAGCCTGGTTTCAAGTTTCTAGAGGTAAAACATCTGGCTTTTCAGCTTGCAACTTCTGAGAAAATATGTTTGTTTACTATTTTGTCCTCATTAATAAGCCATCTGGTAATGTTGTTGGTCGGAAAACCAGAAAAACTTTTCTGCTAATCATTTGAATAAAATTTAACGCAATGATCCACATGCATTAAGTTTGATAACAAAAAGGAAACCTAGACCTGCTTGGAAAAGATTTTGAAATTTGGTACTACTCCTGTACTAAAGTAAACTTCAGCTCATACTCATGGCCCCTTGAAAGTTCTAATGAAGCACATTCTGTATTCTACTCTGCTTTTTACACAGTGTAGCAATTAAGGCTACAGGCTAATGCAAATACGCGATGAATCATAAGGCTATTTTGGTTTTAGGTATACACCTATTCTTGTCGTGACACGTCAAATACTATGAGCCATTGTGCTGAAAATACTTGATTCTAGTAATATTACTCTTTATGCATGCTATTTTGCACACTTTTCTTATGTTTATGCTATTGATAATCATGAGCATCAAATCAGGTCGCCTATCCTTATGTGGCAAAACGTCTCCTAACAGATCCTAACCCAGCTTTACGGGAACGCCTTATACAGGTTGGTTAATGATCTCTTTGTTTTATCATGCTTTATGAAGAGTGTACTATTTTCTATTTAACCTCTTGTTCGATCTTCTTTAAACTTTTTATTGATGTTGTATTTGACATACGAGATATTTTTATATATTACTCTTCAACAAGTGTAAAATTAAGGCCTCAGATAGTTATTTAAAGTAACTATATGATGAATGCAAAGAGTTGCTTGAGTAAATGACGTCATTCTGAGACATTTCTAAACAATGGTGTGTCCAGTTCTACAGCTTACCTGACCCGATGTGTTTGGTGACAATGGCTCGGCAGTTATGATATACATAACTTTTGACGTCTTAACTTTTTCTGGAAATCAGTGTCGAATTTAACTCTAGAAATGGATAAAGATTAAAATTACTGTAGTTAGGTCAAGGATAGTTGCAACATGTATTATATATGGTAATTTGTTTAGTTTATGAGAATTGTAAATCCAGAGGCAACCAGTAGAAAGTATCGGTAGAAAAGGGACCAACCTTGATGGATCTAAAGTTTATCTTGGAGAAAATGGATCCAATTCTTTCTGATGGATCAGATCAGATTAAAGTTCAACTGCAGACCTCTTGATAACTAACTCATGCCTTATCCAGCTCAAGCGACAATATTATTTCTATTGTGAGAGAGTGGTCAACCTCTTAAACCATACTGTGTCATCAGTTATCTGGTCAATAAGTCATTCGGATGACTTTTTTCTAACCGTAAATGGGGAAGTCATTGAAGTCACTTTTCTGGGATAGTTTTCAGCCTTTTGCTGTAGTATCATCAGTGATTGGATGGTGGTTGTTAACAATAGGCAGCAGCTAGTTGTGGCTTTTTGCCTTGCTAGGCATTATTTCTTCTACCTTTCAATGATTTGCCGAGAACAAACTAGGGTCAGAAAATGAAAGAAATTAACAAGACTTGTCATGTGGCAGATTTTTAGTATTTGGTAGTCCATATCTAGTCCAACTTCAGCCCAAACTTTTGAATTTTGTAATGGTTATTACAACTTGGTCCACCAAATTTTCTCACAATACAGTTTATCCAAAGTTAAGGTGATTCTGGTCCTTTGAGACCACTGCTAACAATCTATGATGGGATTTATTTTTTCATTAGTAGTTGGATTGACAGTTAAATCAAGAGGGAGACTTTTTGAAAGAGCATCTGATTGAGTCTGGGCTGTTCTTCAACATCAATTAGAACATAGGTATTCTAGATATACATTGTGAAATCTTATTCATTCTGGATCTGGAGTTACCCTAATAATCAATATGACTTCATTCATCTAGGTTGGAAGTATCCATCCTCCATTAACTGCCCTTTCCCCTCCCAACACTTACAAAAAGAAATGAACAAATACTAAAAGAAAGAAGAAACTGAGGGATCCTTGATTAGCTTAAACAAATGGCACATCTCTGAAACAGTTTCCTGTGCAAGCTGTTGACTTTATTTGGTTGCCTCGTGGTTATTGTCTTCTCTGCTTCACTTGTTAGGTTCTGTTCAAGGATGGTCTCTTCCAGTGGAAACGACTGGAGAACCTAATATCTCTTGCAAAGGAAAATGTCACGAAACTGAGCAAAAACCCTGCATTTCGAGGGAATAATAGGTACTTCTTGGCACTCCCTTTTTTACTGTTTGACGTAGTATACCTTTCGCATTATCCTGTTCCACTGTTATGTGTAACTTTTCACATTTTCTGGTTTGTTTTTTCAGAGGAGCAAGCAATCATTTGAAGAATGAACAGAAGTTAGACCTCACTGACACAATCAAGGATGGAGCTCGACTTTTCATAATTGACGAAGGAATTCGCAGGCAGCTTCTTCTTGCTTTGACCGAAGACTCTAAGCTTCACATTCAAGAAGTATGTAATATCTGATAGATAGATAGTTGTCTTATATCAGAAGATGCATAATTCTAATGTGATTGTCTCTTGCAGGTAGTTGATGTATATAGACTGCTTGAAGACCAGGTAGATGTTCCTTCAATGGCAATGGAACTAGCCCAAGGTACACTTCCATTGTTCATAGAGTCTTCCTTCCAGTTAAATAGGTAGATCATACATTTCGGAATATATGATTGATCATGAGCTTTACATGTCTTAAATTTTTTCAGACTTACCATCCGTTGCTCGAGATATATTACTTTCATGGAGTTCCTCTGTATTATCAGACAGATAGTCCCCTTCTGGTGCATTCCTCGACCAATGATATTTCAATCTGTTATCATGATGTAAAGTTGAGTTCTCCCTCGCCCCTTCCCCCTTCTTTCCCTTTATTTCTTCTGCTCTTGATCACATTTTTCCCATGGGATCGAGGTGGAATCTAGAATCTGCAAAGTCTTGGGTAAATATATTTGTATAGTATAGGGTGAAGCAGTAAAGAGATAAAAGTAGTGTAAAATGAGAAATTCATGTCGATAGCACACATTTCCACAGGTATGATGCAACAAACCTATCGAAAAGATAGCATCATGTATAGCAGTGATTCTTATACAGTTCTTGTTTGCTGAAAACATATTACCTTAACTTAAACATACAATTGGTTTCTACTTGTGGACATTCAGAAATCGAACCCTTATTGTTCTTGATTTTATTGTCTGAAATGCTCATTGCAATGTCAATCATTGAGCAGGATCTTGTTACCCTGGCACCTGTTATATCCAATGCACAGGTATTGAATCCAAATCCCCTTGTCACTTCTGTTCTGCAGATAATAAGCCTTTTGGCATGTATAAACTTGGTGCCTGCACATCTTTTTCACTGAGTATAAGAGGAGTGATATGTTGTAAGAATTCTTTTTTTAAGATAAATGTTACTCCATATTGGACAGTAATATAGTTCTATAGTCATATAATATATTTTCTACATGAAGGGACCAAAACATACATTTTACTTTATTGAAGGTTAAGTGTACTGCGTCATATATCAAAAAGACTGTAAATCTTGGAATATCAGAGCACTATAAACAGTTGGAGAAATGGATGAAAGAAGACAAATCGACTGGACATGGTAACAATAGAAAGAGCGCTGTTAGCCTCTCGGAGGATTCTTGGTTCTTGCTTTACAAGTTCCAAAAGATTGAGATAGTCACTTCAATGGCACAGTGATGGAGCTGCAGTGCATTTTCACTGCCTCATCCATGACCCATCCAGCATCTTGCTCTTTTACCCCATTAGACAAGATGCTCGATTGGCAAAGGGGCTGTTTTAGGCTTTCAACCTGTCCCTTAAGAAGAGGCCCTGGGCCATGTCAAACATCAAAACAGACGGGCTTGGTCCAGGACTGGGTTCCGGTGGGTGGTTAGTGGCCTCTAGTAGCCCCCCTCCTCTCCCCTTGGGGGTTGGTTGGTTCCGGGAAAAGATGAATTTATCTACAATAACTTTAAGATTTGTTTGGTTAGAAAGACTGGAAATAATCCCAGTATGATCCTACATTAGATAATACTACTATGTTTGGTTAGAGGAATAAATGATTCATGCATAACTTATACCTACAACTTTTGCGTTGCTTATGCAACTTTTGGTTGGCCGTGTTAAATAATAGTATTCACATTAAGTTGTTCAAAATTCTATTATTTTATGTAAGATAGAATATGGAATAAGAATATGTGCATTGGTAATATGGGGATTGAAGTTTCTGAAGAGAAAAGTGCCCTTAAATAATCACCACATAACAATTCCTTCATAATTAATTACAGTTGTACTATACCTATTTATTAATCACTGTAGGACATCCCTTCATTTTTATTCACTGTGCATAAGTAGCAAGTGATTGAAAAAAGAGAGTAAAAACAGCTCATTAGTTTGTTGAGAAATACACTTGTGTGAGAAATTCTGAATTCAAAGTATTAAGTATGTCTTATTATATACCAAGTACTTAGATAGTATTAAATTATTAATTTGTAGCTCTATTCAAACGTAAGTCCATAGGTGTAATTGTTGACAACCTAAATAAGAGGAGACAAAAATGCATATGGTAACATGAAGTAATCTGAAGTCTTGCTAAGTTTCTTTATAGTTCTTTTTTTTTCTTTTTTTAAAAAAATTGGTGGTAGGGGGAGGAGAAATGGGAAGAGGATTACAAGGTGGGGAATCGAATCCTTACCAACAAAGTGAGAGTTCAGATGGCCGAGCTACTAAGATTCTCCTCTTTTATAGTTCTCAATTTGACTGTCAGTAAAGTTTTGATTTCCAGGTTTTTATCTATTTCTTTCTAATGCATTTTAGATATCATTAGAAAAATATTGTATTTTCAAGTTTTCTTAACAATCTAACACACATTTGCACCTGGTAACAATAAAACACTATAGTTACGATAAAACTCTTCCTACATCCAAAATACTACTTATATTACCACACTATTAATTAAGTGTCAAGTTCTGTTCTCCTGGGTCATCTGTGCGAATCTGAGCTTAGACATTTCCTCAGTTGTGGGGTTACACTGGGTATGTTGTTGTTGTTGTTGCAAGGGCCTCTTTGTTGTCCTACTTGCTTACTCGCATGGGAGGTAAATTGGTTCTTGTTTTAGGCATCCTGAGCTGTTTTTCCAGGTCTATAACACCTCAGTTTTGGTGCATATTTCCAGCATGGCTCTTGAGCTTTCTTGTTGAATGCTGTCATCTGTTGGACTCAATTAACTTTGCTGGACGTCCTTAGCGTTCACATGGTCATAGGTGAGTTCTGTGCCGTTCATCTGTTTTCTCCTCTTTTCGGATTTGTACACCTGCATTTGCATCTTTTACTGGCTTCTTTCTGGTGTTAGAAAGTCAAGTTGGTACTACTAATTGCTGGCTAATTTGTCTTAGTTCTGTTTTATGATGTTCACTAGTTTATTCTTTCTTTGTTTCGTTTTTATTATGTTGTTCGAGTACACGAGATGAGTCTGGTTTGATACTTTTGTTGGTTGATCTGGTTTGTTTTAAGTGTATCTCTGTTTTGTTAATATTACAAGCAAAAGAATACTACTGCATCCAACTACACTGCACCCGAGAGTTCAATTTATGATATGAAAACACATAAGAGGTTGTAACATGATTACCATAAAAAAAAAAAAGTGACTTGTTCATACATAAGCAAATACTAACTAATTACTTTCGGGAAGAACAAACTTTCTGTGTAAACGAATCCTTTCTGAACTTCATCAGATTGAGGCCATAATCCATATGTTCCTTTGGATGTCTTAAAGACACACAATAAAGGTTTCAATAATTCGCAGTAGAGGAGCTGATACTTAGGAGCTAAGGAAAAGAAGAAGTGTAGCTAAAAAGAAGGAAATTCTAAAGCAAGTAAATAAGCAATTCTTTCATAACTTGGAAAAGAGAGAAGCAGTACAATATATGGGGACCAATCCTGGACACATGTCCTTCCACTCACTACTCTGACCTCTGTAACTTACTCATAATGAAAACTAATTCCTCCTGATAGTAACAAGCATTAGGGGGAATGTGTAAATACTAAAACTATATAAAAAGAAAACTGAGGGGTAGAAACAAAATTATCTTAACTAATGCAACTCATTCCTAACGGAATTAACTGTCTATTCATACTCTATTTAAAGCCAAGTGTACCACTCCTTAATGCTAGCAATTTCCCTTTGTATCAAGGAGCACCTCACCATCCGAAAACCTATATTTTGGTACGATTGAATAAAGACCGGTATCGTGTACACTAAACAATTCAGTCCAAGATTCTTTGACATAGTCTTTCATCACCCAAATCTTAAAAATGTACTCCGTATGAGACTTATAACAAGAATAAGCACAAATCATTTCTCAATACTGAAATACCATGTCCCAAAAACTGGTAGGAAATCGTTTTCTTTGGAAACGGTATCTCTCTATACACCTCAGCTGAAATACTAAATGAAATCACTAAGCATCTTCTTGACCAACCAACCCAATGAAATGCTCCATGAACAAATACCAAAGAGTCTGTAGACATTAACATTGGGTGAATGCCAGTGGGATGTTTATCCGTTAATTTCCAGGAACCACTTTTCAAAGCTAGAATTTCACTGTGCGACTCTTTATCAATCTTAAGGATCTTATAATCATTGTTAGTTGAGTCATATCCCAATCCCAAAGTACTAATGCTTTCCTCCAGTGAAAGTTTTGAACAGGGAAGTACTATTGATTCTCTTGTGGAGGGGTTCCATAGTAAAAGTATGGGGTGTTTATAATCACGATAATTACGAACCTCAATAAGAGCCAAGCTATCGTAACAACAAAGTAATATGTGATTCATTGGTTTACTGCTAAAAGGCCAATCAAGTTCTTGTACTTCCTCATCCCGTTGAACTAACGATAAATAAGAACAATACAAGGCATTGCACTCAAGAGGTACCCTTGGCTTACAAGAATTTTTTGGGAATTTTGGTTATTCTTGGCATGATTGAGATGTTTCACGGTAAAGTAAGGATCGGAAATCAATGTCATCCACAACTTTAAAACACATTTGAATCGAAGAAGTGACCGCATTGGTAACTTACTAAGGATGTTCATAGTTATTTCTTCTTGCAAGTGAATTAACATGGCGCCACCAACATCAATCTTCTTTGTTTTTGTTAAATGTTTCACAACTCTCCCCTGCGCGCAATTCAAAATAAGTTAATGGTTGAATGCATATCTGAACTATCAATATTTTTTCGCTAACTATTACATGCGGGTGATAATTCATGTAGCGGATAGTTATAGTGTGAAACTCCTAAAAAATTGCAATCGTGTGTATGTGACCATTATTTCATTCAAAATTGAAGAATCAATAGTTCTCCACTCACCGCCAAAATCAAAAAATAGCTAACAGTTTGTATAATAAATAAAAGAGAAAATATATCATTACTCTATTCAACTATAACACTTTTTAAAAAAAGACACTGGAACTTTGTAAAGGTCCTAGTAGCCCCTTAAACAATTTAAAAGTGGTAAAAATATCTCATTTTTCGATCAACCCCAAGTATAAGAAAGGAAGTGCATGCACGCACCAATTAATACTTACCACGTGTCAATCAGGTTAATTTTAAAATTTTATTTTCATATATATTATTTCTTATTCATTTTTCTAAAAAAAAAATAAGTAAATTGTCTTTTCTTCTTCTTCACCAATATTTCAACAGCAGCAGCAGTAGCCGTTCTCTTCGCCGCCGCCGGCAATTCTCTTGCATAGCCACCACTGCTATAACATCAATAACACATCTCAACAATGGCTAAGCAAATCTGTAGGATCAAAATTTCTTCTATTTTCTCCAATGGTTGATCTTCTTTTTGTGTATTTTGCCTTTGATTTTTGCTCGAAATCAAGATGTTTTGTATCGGTAAAGACTGGTAGTCTCTCTTTAATTTTGATAGGGTATTTTCTACTTCGTTTGAACATGGCCCCTGGCGATTCTCTCTCCGTCGTGCGCCGGCACCGTCAATCTCTCTGGCGCTTCTTTCCGATCTTCCCCCACCACCTCACTCCGCTTCCATCTCTTTCTCTTTTCAATAATCTCATCAATTTTCTTCGATGCTTTGGAGTGGAAATTTTCTATGGCCTCCCATTTATTTTCCAGTGCAAGAATTGCAGCTTGTTCATCGGAGTGCTGATAGGTCTCAATTGTCAAAATAGAATAAAACTTTTTTTTTTCATAAAAAATACAATAAAACAAATAGAGTAAAAAGAAAATCATATTTCTGATTAAATAAATAAAATAATAATTTTTTTGTTTATCTCACTCGCTAGTGGCGAATGAAATACACTTTGTGTGCCACATAGAATCATAAGGGGTAATTAATCCACTCTAAAAAAGAATAAGAGGGTATTAGGACCCTTTCAAAGTTCAAGTGTCTTTTTAAAAAATATGTTATAGTTGAATGGGATAATGATTTATTTTCTCTAAATAAAATAGTGGATGACTACTTTTATAAAAATAATTGACCGAATTGAACCATTTACTTATAGGCTATAGTCATCTAATTGATATTCACTTTCTTAACTTCTTTAAATAAATAAAAATTGGTTGTTCTAGGTAAAGATCAAAACCACAATGCCGAACTAATACATGTAATTGAACAAAACATTTGGTATTATGTAATTAAAGTTGTTAACCGTTAATGTTATACAATTATTTTGTTTAACAATATAGAAATATTACTCAATTAGAGGTGGAATTTTGTCCTTATTATTATTATTTTTTTGATTGTCGCAATTTACGCAACAGTATTATTTATTTAAAGAGTCTTAACTATTTCTTTTTATTATTATTTTCATGATTTAGTTTGTTCAATTAAATCTTATATCTTATCTTATATATATTAAAGAGAATCCTCAGCCGGTGATGTGGCACATTGATCTTTGCTCCTTGTATCCGTTGATGCTGGGATAGTGCTTTATATGAGTTTTCTCCTACCCCAGACAGATTCGAGGTTTCCGTCGATTACAGAGGTTTCTACCACTGAACTTGCTTATGCTCCTCTTTGATAGAGTGCTATTTCTATAAATAAAGATTGAGTAGGAAAATGTTATTTGTTGGATTAATGTTGAGCCCGTGCCTGACTCATCTAGTAGATAATAGAGGATTCATATTACCGAACTAACAATACAATACTTTACAAAACAATATGTAAGAACCATCCAAGCAAGAGTGTCTAAAGATTATGTCATATATGCCACCAAACTATAGAAATCAACTGTAACATATGTATTTGGCAACCATGGGCATAAAGTGAACATCAGCAATAACTTTCTAATTCATTCTTAAACCATGTCTTTGACGTCTCTTCTTTTGCCTTCTTCGCTTCTTAGCAGCAATTTGTTGAGCAATATCTTCAGTAAAGTTGAGAAACCATTTTGGTTTTTCCAGTAGGAACATGAGGCCTCCCATCAACAATCCAAATATCATACCACAACCATAACCTATTAACACAGCTTGCCATGTGAACCCACTCGCAAAAAATGAATCATCATCATCATCATCGTGTTCAAGTGGTGACTCATTGTTGTTTCCACATTCCTTTGATAGTGGAAATCCACATAAATCAGGATTTCCACAGTACGAATCATTTGGAAATGTATTGAACTGTTTCCCAAGAGGAATGCGCCGAGCCAGATGATTGTAGGAAAGGTTTAAGACCTCAAGAAATGTCAAACTCGACAATGGATCTGGAATATCTCCAATGAGTCTGTTCCATGAGAGATCTAATGCTTCGAGCTGCTGCAACTTTGCAAATTCTGCAGGAATATGACCACGGAAGTTGTTGTGAGACAGGTTGAGTAACACAAGTGAGCTCAGACTTCCAATGGAATTTGGAATATATCCTGCAAACCTGTTGCTTGATATATCAACACTCGTCATAATTGACGTGATTCTCATATCAAACTCATTACCTTTTATCACCAAACTAACATGGTAAAGGTAATCTAAGTCATTGCTTGTACTTTCTCGAGTAATTCCTGTTTTCTCTTCATCCACATCCATCATACCTCTAAAACTTTTGAAAAAATTAGATGGCAAAGTTCCAGTAAACCCATTGAAGGAAAGATCAAAGATTCTTAACTCAGGAAATGGAAAGTCGGACTCCAAATCACCAATTGGACCATGAAAGAGATTTGATTTCAGAATCAGAACTTGTAGGTTTGGTAGTTTCTGCAGCCAAATGGGAAACTTGTCATTTATCTTGTTGTTCCCCAAATCAAGAGCTTCCAAGCTTGTACAGCTAACCAAGGATCACGGGACTTGTCCCCCCAATTGATTGCCATATAAACCAAGATATTGTAACCCTGTAGGTAAGAATCTTGGTATCTCTCCATCCAAATTGTTCATTCGCAAGTCTAAAACAGAAATGGAGTTACCGAAACATGCTGGGATTGAACCACTGAAATCATTCTGAGCTTTAAATGAGGAATACAAGACTATACATGTCACAAAAGGATAGATGCAAAGGCCCTTGAAGAAAATTGTTCTCCAAATTAAGGTATTGTAAGTACTCTGAGTGCCATACTTGTTTTTCAAAGCCTGTGAGGAAGTTATGAGAGAGATCCAGACTACCCATGCTCGTAGATAACATCGCATTGGGGATTTCACCTTGCAGCTTGTTGTATGAAAGATCAATGCTACGGTATAGTACGTATCCTAGATAACTCCTCTTGAGCACATTTGGCAATTTCCCGGTTAATTGATTGTGTTGAACATGTAAAGAAACCAATCTTGGAAGAAGGAATAACGAAGGGGGTGTTGTGCCAGTGAAATTATTGGACAAATCAAGTGTTTGTAGTTGTTGAAATCCGCTTATATTAGAGGGAAGTGGACCAGTTAGTAAATTGTTTTGCAACTCTAAATTCTCAAGGCGAGTCAAGGTTGCAATTGAACAGGGAAATTGTTAGTGTCAAAAACTAAAGCAAATAGTTCTGAAAAGTTGGCAAAGATGTCTGGAATTGAGCCTTCAAAATAATTGGAAGAGAGAGATAAGTAGTTAAGTTTGTTCAACTTTCCGATAGTTGAGGGAACATTTCCAGTGAAGCTGTTTTCTGGAAGTGTCAACTGTGTGATTGCAGTGAGATTGTCAATGTATTCTAGAATTGAGCCTCGAAGATAGTTTGAAGAGAGATCTAAATGAACAAGTTTGTTTAATTTTGAGATAGTTGAGGGAACATTACCAGTGAAGTCGTTTTCTGAAAGTATCAACTCTCTGATTGCAGTGAGATTGCCAATGGATTCTGGAATCGAGCTGGATAAATGACAATTCTGGAGGTTCAAATACCAAAGAGAATGGAGATTACCAATTGAATCGGGTACCTTCCCAGAAATACCAGTATAAAAAAAGTCCAACTCTAAAATACTTCCACTGGAACTCCGATTAAAATTTGGCAAAGTGCCTGTTAGTAAAGGATTCTGTCCCAATCTCAGCACTTGCAAGTTTGGTAAATGAAATATGTGAAACTCACTTATGTTCCCAAACATGCCGGTGCCTTCAAGACTTAAGTACCTTAGCGAAGAAGAAACATTCTTAGGTAGCTCAAATGGTGCATCCGCGTTGTCAAGAAACAGTACCTCCAAATTGGTCAAGTCTTGAAGCAAACTTCTGAAGGTTTTTCGATCAACTTTGAGCTCAGTGAAATACGAGGAGAGGTCAAGTGAAAGCAAGGTTGAGTCTTTGCAGATGACTAAGTTTTGTGAGGCTGCTGTTAGCATTAATGGTTCCGTTAAGAAAGCTGCAAGAAAGATCGAGTCCTATAACATGACCCGTAAATTCATGGCAAGTAGCTCCATCCCATTGACAACAATCTCCTGTAACATTCGTCTTAGCTCGGGCCTCATGGTCACAGTCATAACCACTTCGATCAACTGTGAGGCCTTGCTTAAATTGAAGCAAATAAAAAGCTTCATCGCGGGCACAGAGATGTTGCCCAGCATATGTAAGCTGAGATTGATGGACAAAAAGTATAAAAAGTGAATAGAAGCAGAAAGCTATTAGCAATTGTTGGTACTCCATTGAATATATCTAACTAGCTAGGAACTTGTACTCCATATATTTATATACATACAGTGTGATCAATAATGCCTTATTATCAATCAACACAAAAGCTCATACTTTATTAAGTCACACAACTTTACTACCACTAATACTATTTTAATATTTTTTCAAATGTGTACTTATCTTTCTAAAAAAGAAAATTCCCAACTCGTTTAACAACCATAGAAAAAGTTTCTTCCAATGAAATTACACAGTAGTAGCAAAGAATAGGTGCAACTAGGAGTATCAAACGGGCAGATTGAGCTGAACTTGGGTTAAAGCGGATTATAGAAATGAGCTAAAAACTAAGTCATAACCTAACTTGTACGATTCTTACTAAATTTAAAATTGAAATTTTGGTTGACATAAGAGAAATACATGTGGTACGTTACAAAATGAGTTATTGTTCTGCCTCATGCAACTGAGAAACATAACACAAGCAAAATGCTACTCTCTTTGTTTGTCCGGTTTTAACTTTATATGGAATTTTAAAAAGTAAAGAAGACTTTTAAATTTTATGGTCTTAAACTCAAGATAAGAAGAATATATCAAAATGTCTTTTAATTTTGTGATCTTAAATATGTCACGTGGAAAGTTGAAACTAGAGAGTTGATAAAAGAAGAAACAGGCATTCTTTTTTAAACATGACCTGAAAAAATAAGATAAATAAATTGAAACGTACGGCTGATAATAGGTCATATGACTTTGATGGCAAACCTTTTCTGTTAGATTATTACAATATAATACAATTACAAGTTCATAGCCAGTCAAGCCATTAATAAGTAACGGTATTTTGCTGGGCAGAACTCCCCTCTAGACTTTTTGTTACGAATTACTTTTGTTAACACTTCTGATCAATATGACGATTCATACATACAACTTTTTTCATCTTTATTAATAATCAGGAATCGGGTCGATTCACGTGAACCCAATAGTTTAAATCTTTATAAATAATATTAACTTGAAGTTGTTATACAAACTCATAAACTTCAAAACTTGATCCACCTCTGCTAATAACTACCATTGTTTCTACAAAATCGGTGTGGATGCCACATCAAGGTGCAGAAAATAAGAAAATACAAAACACATAATCATATACTAGAACAATAGATGATAATACATCATAGAAACTATAGACTATGTATTATGATACACTCAAAAAGTTGAATATAGCTTAATTATACATGTGATTTTATTGCAACTAATTTTACTTCTTTTTATTTAATTTCGACCAACTCAAAATCTCCTCTAAACAATCTCAAACTTTAGATATGAAATCCTCTCAATGTTTTGAGTCTTTTGATATATAATTCGCTTGAAACGATTCATGTTTGTGATACATAAAATTTTTAAATCAAGTTTTGAAACTTTAATGGCTAAAGTGGAAGGAAGAAGTAGAAGCGGTATGGCTGAATGGCCAGTTCGAATAATTTTAATAAAGTTGGACCAATTTTCTTGTAAATAGGATGGTCGAGTGGCCAATTCCCATAATTATCCCAACTTTATATTGTGATAATTAGGGGTGTGCATCGGTTTAATTTAGTTTTATGTATTATCAGTTCAGTTTATCGATTTTCAATTTTTAAATATGTTAAATTAATAAGATATTTTTTATCGTTAACGATTCGGTTTTTGGTTTATACAATAAGAAAATGCTCATAAAATAAATATATAACTCTTCACTTCTCTCATAATTTGGCGCGATACAGTGAAATAAGCAAATCTGTAAATGTTTTGATAAAGTGAAACTAGAAAGATAGTAATATTTAATCATGTAGATTGTAGTAGAGTACTGATATAGTGTCTAGTTATGTTAAATTGCTAATATTTAGTATTTATGAAAGGTAAACTAGGAAATTACTACCGTCTTAATGGGTTATCGGTTTATCAATAACCCAATACTAAAAAACAAAATCAAACCGATAACCCAATAATTTTTTTTTATAAAACCATTAAAAATCAGTTAACCCAATAACATCTTTTTTGTTCGATTTCTACACACCCCTAGGATAATTACAAACCTAAACATTTCAGTCAGTTAATTTACAAAGTGTATAGATTGTGTATATTTTTTACTAAATATATTAATTTAATGTATATGTTAGTATACAGATTATATTGATAAACTAGTTGGTCAAACGGTATATATCCATACTTTCCTCTTTGTATTTAGCTTGGCGTAATTATCATTTTATTTTTTTGGTAACTTACACTTAACACTTAAAACATATATACCTCATTTATATTTTATATTTCATGTACTATACAAATCCTAAACAACTAGAATGACTTTGTTGGGGTATGCCCTATAGTATAAGCAATAATTAAGCACCGTGGTTTTGATCTTTTATTTTATTATTCAACTGTAACCTAAGACAACATATCAATTATTGAGAATTCCCTATAATAGATCTTTGAATGTTCAGTAAGAAATATAAAATTACTACCACTAGATTCATCATTACTGGGTAGTGAAAAGAAAAATGCCACCTTAATTACCTTCTGGATTAATTAATTGGACAAAAAACTATACGACTTTTACCAGCTATTGAAAACCATTCAAGTCAAAACTCAAACCCACATTAGAAGAAAGAATAAGATGAAACTAACATGCTATTGAAAACTATTCAAGTCAAAAAGTATCCTACTGAATTTATAATGTAATACCTACAATGGATCAAAATACTAGGTGTTCGTTCTTCTGCGGCAAGGTTTCAAACCCGTGTCCATGAGTCTAGCGTGCTGCGCTCACCAGAGCCCTTGGGAATATAATGCAAGAGAAGTGGCGACTCTTACTGAAATGATGCAACCATGTCTTTGAAGTGAGCAAGGAGAACATCAACTGTCATGACTTGATGATCAGGTTTGTCTCTCACTCGAACACTCACCTAGAATCATTTTCACATATAGAAGACCAGATTTTTCAGCAAAAATAATAGCAGTAAAACTTGGCTACAAGATTTAAAATGAGAAGACAAGAAATCCTATGGAGGAAATGCATGAACCCACGAAACTGACAACCAGAAACATCACTAAGCAGAGTATTTGGAATGACAACCAAAAGTTGATGTGCACCCCATCAAATCAGCAAAATAAGATATATTTTTTTTTTCCAAACAAATCAATCACCAGCTCAGCAGAAACATCTTGCCTAGTAAAGTCAGAATTATCCAGCCATAGGTGATCTGATTGGCTACTAAATCTATCAAATAGTTTTGAGATTCTCAAAGCTCCTTCATGTGAATGTTATAATGGGACTGATCTTTTGGTGGGAAATATTCAGTTTGCAAGTACTTTCAATTGTTTAAGCTGCTACTGAAGACACCATCTAGGTGACATCATAAGAGAATTTGTTCCTAAAACATCTCCGTCACCAGGACTACTGTAAGACAATTTGTCAATGAACCTCCACAAATCATGCTGGAAGCCCTTTTCTTTCTAGTTCTTCACACGGGGTGGGATAGAGACAAATCAGTAATTTGCAGAAAGTTTAGCATAATATACATCTTTGTCAATAATAGGAGTTGGAAGAAGAGGAACACGAAGAAATCAAACAAGTGAGCCACAAAATATCTTGATCAATACAAAACAGTACATACAAGAAGTTTATTATCAGCCAGAACCTTTCTCTTGACAAAGATTATTTCAGAACCTTAGAGAGCTGATGGAGCTGGATCAAAGTGATACGGAATTTTTTCTTAGTTTGTTCAGTTGCACATTTTAAAAAGAAATATAGCAAAGCAGGCTGTGGGGATAAAGCAGTGAAGGTTGGGGGGGAATAAAATACCTGCCCACTACTGGCTTCAGCCTCTCCAACAACCAGAATATAGTTATATTGTGCCACTTGAGCCTCTCGTACCTGCATATACATTAAAAGCCACAAGCAATCGTTTAACAGACCAACATAAGTTTTCAACTTGAGATTGAACTTGTATTGCTTGAGAGAAAAATTTATCAAATCATCAAGTGTGTAGCTTCAAAAACTGAAAGCATTAAGTAATACCATTTGCAATCATGTGCTCATCAGAGTACAAGAGCAGATACATGAAATATTTCAGGTTTTACCAATTATTTTGTGGACGGATGTTGCATCCTATTTTCCTATTTTTCAGTCCACTAGTTAATTTGTCTGGTAGCTTACTGAAGCCAGATGTTGCTTAACTAATTCAAGAAAATGTCGGTCCTTTTTTTATTTGAGAAATAGACTGCCTTTCTCTGGAATTTGTTTAAGCAACATCTGGCTTCAAGAGAAGGGCAATCTTTGCCAATCCTTTGTATGTTGGTATCCAGTCACAAAGTAGGTAACCACAATTGACATATGTTGATATATTAATACAACCTCAACAGAATGGCGTACAAACCATAATGGTTACAGTTAGAACGATTTAATCTTTTATGTCATGGACTAAATGGTAAAATGACCGAAACTATGTCACACTGCATATGTGAGTTTTCACATAGATATAGGTTGATCAACTTCAATGGAAAAAATTGTAAAATTTGTCCATTGCTGAAATGAACATAAATTTGTAGGGCACTATGACATTTTTCCCATGACCAAGTATATGATCATATTGACCATCCTAATGATTTCAATAGTGCTCGGCACAGATTAGTGAACGAGAGGTTAAGTGACATAACTGGTGGACTTGCCAGGTCTTATGGAGTAACTATTACAAATGGACCCCTATTTCCTTCTGTAAAATAAACTTCCCCAGAAAACAGAGAAACTCACTGTACATGGTCCTTGGACCTAAATGCTACTGTAAACTAATAATGAGATCATATAGGAAAATTGCTAGTGACCCTCATAAGCGAACCAATCAGGCATTTTACATGATAAATTACAAGAGGAACTAACCTTTTTCTGGATTGTCCTGTCACTTGTATCCACATCAACGAAATAACCAGTATCATGTATCTGCTCCCGGAGCTGAATAAAAGAAGAGCAACAGGTTAAAGCAATTTCATAATGGATTAAGTACACAAAAAATATTGTTCACGAAAGGATATTTGTAAAATAAACTCGCATATTTATGTTTTATCAATCGGCAAGTTGACATTTTATATTATGTCCTTTTTTTGCCTTGACGTACCCCTATTGCAAAGCATGACATGGGTGAAGGTGTTTCACGCAGATTCTTCAAAATAGACTTAAATCAACAAAAAACATGTGGCCTTATTAAAAAAAACTATATGTGCCCTTCAGGATACAAATACAGTGATTATGACTTATTGGGGCTCCAACAGTCCTCAACAGCATACAACTCTTTATCTTCCTGTCGAGGAAGTTGGCAAGATATGGGAGCTGAGCCAAAAAGCTACCCTTCCCTATCAACTGTCCAACTTCTCTACTCAGCATCTTCAATAATTTTATGTATGTGGGTTCTACCAACTCTGTGATTCAAAGCACTTCACAATCACTCTTCATGCTTTGCAGACAACACCAACAGTGCAATTGTAGATGCCAGCAGAAAAATCCTATAATGTTTTTCTCAAAATCTGTAACTGTGCGATTTACAGCACTTCAAAATCCTGCTTCATGCTTTGAAGCCAACACCAACAGTGCAATTGCAGATGCCAACACAAAATCCTATATTGTGCTCTTTTCCCCTCAAAATCTATCTGTACAAGCATGTTACTGTGTTTGAGAAACTACATACATCCAGCCTACTAATTAACTAACAAATTGAAGTTTAAATCTACAGGTATCAACAATAAACTTCTCTTCCTGTACTAATGTTGTACCTTCTTGGTACTTTTAATTAGTAAAACAACATACCTAGCTTGTTAAAAATAAGGTATCAGCAAGCCACACTACTTACTTTAAAGAACGAATAGAAATAAGAGAAGAAAAACTAACTCTAACTACCACGGGGTACTCTTTGAGTCGAATAAAAAGAATGAGACATACCCAACAGTAATAACATTACACCAAAATAAAAAAATATCCAAGAAATATCATCCAATCAGATGCATAGAAAGGATTAGAGAAGGCAGTCTTTTAATAGTTAAACCATTAATACATCAATAGGATAAAGTACGTAAATGTAACTAACCTTAAGTGCATATGACTGAGATTTGTCGGAAACAGGGCAGACCATAGCTTGACGTGGACTAAGCCAGAAAGGCCATTTCCCTTTGAAATGCTCCAAAAGAATAGCGAACATACGCTCAACTGACCCAAGGATCGCTCTATGTATCATAACTGGTCTCTCTCTCTTACTTTCATCTTCTGCTGAGTATGATAGGTTGAAACGTTGAGGGAGTTGGAAATCAAGCTGAAAAACACAGCTTTCAGTTGATACTTCCAACATGGTACAAAAAAACATGCAGAAAAACTTTAAGGCAGATGAATTTCAAAGGTGAAGAATGATATAGTTTGTGGAAATGAAACAAGGAAAATAAGAACAAATATGACCTGCAATGTCGCACACTGGAATTTCCTCTTCATTGCATCAGAAACACTTATATCAATTTTTGGGCCATAAAATGCTCCGTCTCCTTCATTGATCTAATTGAATGGGATTCTTTAAGTAAAAGGCAAGATTAAAGCAATTAAGAAAACAAAATAACCAAAAAAACACCAATACACGGGGACTACCTCAATTTTCCATATATAAACAAGAAAATTGCAAGAGGGGCAACCCCCAACCTCGCTTTTTCTGTCAGGTAACCCGAAAAAGGTACTCCCTACATCTCATTTTATATGACAACATTTGATTGTGCAAGGAGTCTAAGATATTAGCTTAAATAGTATTAAAGTGAACATAAGTCAAATTAGAATTCCTGATAGTAGAAATGTAGATGGTGCCAGTATTAAGAGATTTGAGTCTGACATAATTTTTAAATGAAGATTTTCTAAAAAAGAAAATTGATGAAGTGATTCGACTCATAAATTGGGATGATTAAAAATACAAGCACCAAAAATAGGAGTAAAAACGTTGTTTTTTAATTGGCAAAAAGGGAGTACAGTCATTATAAACGTAGTACAACGGTCTGACAGTTTTACATTTTAAAATCCAACAAAATTGATAGCAAACCTCCCAGGGCTTCCCATGCTCGTTCAATGCTTCGGAAAGAGCAGCTTCAGCCTTTACCCAAGTTTCTATGTCTCCGAGATATTTTTCAGGCCTCTGCAAGTCAGAAATATGTGTTGGTATACATGGAAAGAGAATGTACGCATGTGGAAAATGTGAAAAACATTCACAACATGAATGTTCCATATTAAGGGTGTATCTGTAATGACTATTAAAATAATAAATGCATGTAGTATCAATATCAGCTGAAATCACGTATAACGAATTTGAAGGATAATGGAATAGATAAAGCAGTACCGTTGATAACTTCAGGTCAAAAGTGAAACCAAATATCTTATACACATAGCTGATGAACTCTAAGACACCCTTGACTTCATCCTTAATCTGCAACATGAAGAACTTAGGTTAAACTAGTTTCCAAATAATGTATATGTTAACTGCACATAATCATAAATCTTAACAAACCTGTGACTCTCTGCAAAAGATGTGTGCATCATCCTGCGAAGGAATAGGGTTATAAAAAAGGTTGTTTTAGAACAACAGAGCTATTTAGATGTTTTGTAGAAACAGATTCTACAGGAGGAAGTTCCTTGGCAATAGATTATCCCAGATATGAAAAAAAAAAAACAAATAAATATAACCGCCAATTGAACAATGTGAAAAACAAAATGGAATAAAAGGGCCTAAGAGCCTATAGGTTGTTTCTTATGCAGGAAGAAACAGGGAAAATTCGTATCAAACAAATAACTAATACTCCTTGAGGAAAACACTAGCATGATCATCCATAAAAGATGAAAAGGAAACAAAAAAGGTGATACCTGCTGAAATCTCCTGACACGTGTTAAGCCAGTAAGTGCACCACTGGCCTCATTCCTGTGCAGAACCCCAAAGTCAGCCAGACGAAGTGGTAGCTCTGCATTGTTGGACAGCTGGTTAATGATTAATGTGTTGCTTGCAGTGGAAACTGGCAATGACATCAATGAGAAAGAAAGAGGCACTATAAAAACGAAACTAAGTTCGGGTATGGTGCAGCAGACTGCTAAAGGCTGGTACTAATAATGAGAAGATCTTGGATTTTATGAATAGACAATATTTGCAGTGAACATGTTGCCTGTCTAAAAAATCTTACTTTTAGATAACAAATCTCCATCAAATTTCACCCCTCAACAAGGTGCACTACGTTGAGCTTCTTCGTAATTTGACCAACTGATGTTAGAATAATACCAACAACAACAACATACCCGGTGTAATCCCACCACTGGGGTCTAGAAAGGGTAGAGTGTACGCAGACCTTACCTCTACCTCCACGAGGTAGAGAGGTTGTTTTCAAAAGACCCTAGTACAACTAACATTTCGTCGTCAAGTGTCCTTAATGTTTTATTGATCAAGTAATAAAATTTTATAAATAAGGGAAAGAAAACATCCGCATACAAGAAGTATACAAGTGTCCTCTATGTTATCATAAAAATCTCAGATCACGCATGATTAGTTTCAAGAAATTGCATGCAAGACCAATACTACAACTAAAGCGTGCAAGCAAAGCAAGAAAAAGGGAAAGTAACTGCTGGGTGAAGCAAAGTAACTATTGGAAAATCTCACCCCTGTAGGAACGAACCCTGTGATCAAATATTAAACAATGACCTGGGCAGTTCATTGGCTTCAGCCCAAATTCTTGCTTTTCAATCTGCAGGTCAAAGAGGCAAGAACCATTTTACTTAGGAAAGCATCTAGCTGAAAAAGTGTAAATTTTAATGTGAACAGCATTGTCCAACAAAAAGAAAGGAAGGCTAAAAACAACACAAAAAAATACATGTTACCAATTTATGTAAAAATACATTAGCTATCTATGTAAGCCCACTTTTGGAGATGGCCAGCATACCCTTTAATGCTGAAGAATACATGTTACCAATTTCAAAAAAAAAAAAAAAAATCTAGCTTGTTTGTCAGAACTAGATATATCAAATAAATGAAGGTTTGTCTTATTTCTACTACTAATTATCTGGCATTTCTATCCTAGTTGAATAACCTGCAAGTTAATTTATGAGCAAATCTGATTGTATCTTTTTATTTCTTTTTGGTGTAAATTGAATGAGTAAATGATTAGGAACTCCAATTACAGTTCTTAGAAGCTTTTGTATATGCTAGTCTTGGGGCTCCTCCTTTTCTTTCCTTTTTTATGTTCTCTTTTGGATGTAATGACAGCACTTTCTTAGTGCTGCTGATTTTGACATCAATAATATAAACCCTTCAGAAAAGAACATGTCATACTAGAAATTTAGTGAAACATGAAACATGAAACATAAAGAACATAACGTTTAAGCTTAACCAGAACAAATATATTAAATCAGCTTTAAATATAAGCTTTTGTTTGGAAACCACATTTATTTATTTTTATAACCGAGAAATCTGTCTGTGACCCGCGCCCTTTGGACCAATCACAGCCTTCTAAATTCGGTGGATAATGGGCCCGCCCCTCTACCCTTCTCCACTTAAATACCTGGCTTCGCTTTGCATGGTGTGGGGCTTGAACCTGCGACCTAAGCCACAAATCCTCCACCTTTTGCCACTTGAGCTAGGCCTTGGGGGCTTGGAAACCACATTTATAACGACGTATTTCACAGTCATGTAACAATTATTTGTGTTGACTTTTGTAAGGTGCCTTACCATATGTCTTAATCCTATACCGATTCATCTTTTGACCAAACTGCTCACTCAGTTGGACCACTAAATGCAAATTTATTTTAATAAATTCGTGAAAGTGTCCTTTCACCTTGCAAATACTTCTCCATCTTATAGCACTTAAATTGATCCATCATACGCTGACAAAATATTTGGAGGTTTTAGCCCTGTTTTCTTTTTTAATAAGTAATTTTCCCCTCATTTCTTCATATTATGACTATATGATTCCAAATTTCACTGATAGGAACCGTTCTCCAAAATCCTTCCCCAAAAAATAAGGATGCCTATTCTTTCTCTTCGATGAGTGTTTTTCATGACCGAGAAATTTGTTTGGAGCCAACCCTCTGATATGAGTGTTAGTAGGATTATTTAACTCCAGTTACTTGACCAGAACCGAACTTTAGAGTTCGATGTTGTTCAAAAATTTTATGCCACTGATTTGTATAAATAAGGGAAGTGCTTCTCTTGCTGGAAATAATTACTCCTTTCAAAAATGTAATAGCCACCCGAAGAGTGCAATGACTGAGTAGTGCAACCATCTGCAGTATGCACCTCCATACACTATCTACATTTGAAAAGGACTTCCTTTACATTTGCATCTTTACAACAAAAGTCTAAGAGAGATAAACATATGTGCTTCGAGTTACAACAAGTTTCCTTTTTTGCCTTTATAAAATAAAATACTCCTAGAAGAATCTATATTGCAGAAATTAGAGGTATTAAAAAAATGAAAAACTTATTCAGATACACCATAATTAATATCAGAGCTGCTATTAGTGCGCCAAATTTACCTCAAACACAAACATGTTCTCCTTGTAATTTGCAGCATGACCAGAAGTTTCCCATAACTGCATATTGTACATATTTGGACTCCAAACCTGCATGGATCATGTATCAAGACAAGCACTCATAAACAGGACACAAAATAATTCTCTTGATTGTTTTTTATCCCTGAACCAGAAAAGGTAACAGGGTTAAGCTTCAATGGTTCAACCTTCTGTCCTTGATAATATAGATCAATATATGGAGTTTTGGGAGTCGTTAGGGAGATGTTGTAATTGACTGTATGGATATTCCCAGCAGTCTTTTGTATCTTTTGGTGTTGATACCTTCTTGGTACTTAGTCAATAAACCTTTATGTTATTAAAAAAAAATGGTTCAACCTTTTGCCTAAGGAGTGATAGCGAGGGATAAAGAGAAAAAGCAGAGAAAATTCATAGTCCAAGACGAAAAAAGAGAAGGATGAGTTGGACATAATATCTCATCATATGAAGCAGACACCACATGAATTGTTGCATTGACACGGGACGCAGGTCAGACACAACTTCCCCTTTCTGTTTGATTTAATCTCTTTAGTACATGTGTGTTCTCTGATTACAAGTCTCCCTTGATTGAGTAAGGGGTGTCTGATGTTGAGACAGCAACTACACCTAATCTTTGATAAGAATATTGGAGTCAGTTAACAAGATTTTAAATGGTGTCATCTTTACTTAGCCAACTTAACCAGATTAATCTCGTTCAAGCTAAAGTTGACTCTTTAATTTGGAAAAGGGATGCCAAGGGTCTATTCAAGGTTAGAACATGCTAGAAGCAATTGAGGAATCCAACTGGTAGCTGCCATCTGGTGGATCGTCTGGAAAGAAAGGAACACAAGAATTTTTTAGAGCAAAAAGAAATCTGTTATCAGCATTAACAACAGATGCATTTCTTAAATGTTTATGGGGAGGCCATGATAGACTTTTTGAGCTCATAACACAACTTGTAATGAGCCTTTTCTATGTATACTTTACAGCAGTTTGCTGCTCTTTAATACAATACTTTCACCAATCAAAGAAAATAAATTAAGGTCCAACACACTGCCAAAGCTTCCAATCAACACCTTAGGAACACTGTAAAATAGAGAATACAAAGTTGAACTCAAACAACAACCATCATTCTTACTCAAAGTCTAATCGAAGAAGAAAAGAACCTGGTTTGATGAATAAAGGAACTGGCTCCACCTTTATAGTACCCCCTAATTAGTCTTTTTCTTTTCTCAAAGTTACAATGTTCTCTTTCAGTCTATGACTGTTCTGCTCATTCACTGAATTTGTTCCGTGCTATAGGCTGCTTTATCCTACACCTCTCATTGATATTTTAATCCATGCACAATAGACTTATTTCCCATATATTTTGTTTGGTACTTAATGCTATTTAGGATGCTTTTCAAGAACTAAGAATTATGGGACTGTTGCACCATTTTAATTTTACATTTTATAGTTATTGATACTTCTGCAAGACTAATCCTCCAGCTTCATATCCTTTATTTCTAAAAGGGTGTATTTGTTTCATGTCCCCCTTCATCTTAAAAGTATAGTGTCTTTGTGTTCCTGATTACGTCTCCATATCCTTGCTACTTTGATCTAGTCTAAGGACGTAATTGATTGTCAATGAAGAATTTTAAGGCACCACATGCTGATCTCTTTCGACAAGAGGGCAAAAAGGATCTAGTCCACTAAATAATGAGGAGTGCGCTATCCATCTCAAATGAAATCAAGACACAAATGTTGTTTTAGAAAGCAGACAGTTTCAGCAATTGTCCAGGCTGAACTCCAACCAGTCAATAGTCCCAGCAGTTCAAACTAAACTTACATTGGTTCCACTGTGGTTCAAATAGTCCTTCCAACTAATAAATTTAAGCACAAAACTAGTTACCTCCTCGTAGCCTCTCTTCCAATACTGACTCCGTATGAACTCCAGCAATTTGTTGCAAACTCGAGCACCATGTGGAAGAAAGAAACAACTTCCAGGGCTGGAATGCACAATTCACATTTAAATATTATGAAATATTTCACCTAAGTGAGAATTACAAGGCACACCTTCTTACATTTTTTTTTTATAATAAGGTAAAATAATTTCAAGGCATACCTTAATGGATGAAAGAAGAAAAGCTCCTGCTTCTTAGTCAGCTCTCTGTGATCGTATTTCTTTGCTTCCTCCAGCATCGCTAGATATTCCTATAACAGAAATTGTTTTACTAAAAAGTTCTCATTGGAAGCAGTACTTTGACCTTCTCTCAGGAGTCGGGATAACACCAATACTCTACCTTTTGCTTTTACTAATAAATAAAATATTATTTCATTAATTCATCAATCAAGCTAGTACCTAAATAACGTACAATGACACGTGGGCTATGCTTCATCTCCTACCAAACTCACTAAACTATCTATAAAAAAAGAGAGAGACAACAAAAATAGAGATGAAATGAAAAGGGATAGGCACAATGAGCTAGTTTTACATGCTTAAAAAGGATACGTAAATAGAATAGAACACAAACAAGGAAAAAAATCAGAATAAGCCACCAAACTGGATAAACGAACTAGAGCAAACAAAGTCCAAAAGTGTAAACGTAATTGTAATGAAATCACAACTCACAAGAAGTGACGCCAGATACACATTGATGGATTCAGCTTTGCAACATCAGATACTTTTAAAAAGAATAAAGCAACTCCAAAGATTATCACCCTGAAATAATTTTGAGAGCTAAACCATCTCACACAATATAAGGGATTATTTCCTCTTTATTCTCTATCCATTTCCTCCATTGAAGGCAGGGCAGATATCAAGCATATGAAAATTAAGTGGTCTACAGTTTCATTGTCCTTTTTTAGGGAACAAATTTTATAATTCTTTTTGTACTGATTATTACAGAAAGGCATAGTGGCAGATGAAGTTAAATGCAGAAACGACGTGGCCAGCTTTTGAAAGTCACCTTTAACTGTTTCTTATCTGGATAAGATATTCCATAAACTCTTTGCAAGCTTTCACGGTCCTTGTCTCCCCTCCAATATGCTGATGAAGCCTAGAATCATTAAATTGATTAGAAAAGAGAATCAAATCAACACACATAAGCAGACTCTTTTTCTTCTAGAACATACGCAGCAACGCACCTTTGTACAAGCTAGTGCTTTAACAAAAGATGTATTTGGTATATGCGGACCACGGCACAGATCAACCAAGGGGCCACATCTATATACAGTGATTGTTTTATCTTCAGGTAAATCTCTAATGATTTCAACCTAATTAAAAGATGAGGAAAAAAAATTAAGATGTGAGATCACAGGAGAGAACATTTCCTGAAAATTGTTGAACAAAGAAAAGTCTGGAAGGATCAGGACTGCAAGATCACAGCAATTTAACCTTAAACCTATTATCAGAGAACATATCAAGAGCTTGTTGCCGTGAAACTTCAATGCGTTCAAAAGGCTGTTTCTCCTGAGAAATCAAGGGAAGTTAGTCGCATGCTGGAAATAATGCAGGAAAAAAATAAACAACATACTGCAGCAACAGGAAAGAGCATTGTAGCCATTGCTAATCAGAAAAGAGAAGAAAAACTAATGAGGTGCTATAGATCTTTAACAGTGCCTATTATTCTTATATCTATATCTTACACTTTGGTACAAGCTTATGGTTGCATCGCTGATGAGGTATGTATGTAGGATCATAGAAGGAAGAAGATTCATCTACTGTAGGAGATCATATACAAAAAAGATACAAATAATTGGTTGGGTGCAGCTGTGTCCACCACAATATAAATAGTGGTCCTGCTCTGGTGAATATTCTATAACAGGGTTAGAGACATCCCAACAATTAACTTAACTAAAGAATTGCTCTTAGTTCAGCATTCAGCACAGATGGTTCTGTTTTGAATTTACTTGGCAAAAGACTGGCACAAAACAATACAAATTTGTTGAAATGCACTTTCCTTTTACCAACTTCCTAACCATAAAGCACAGAAAGTGAAATTTTTTACTAAGTTTATAATCACATGGAAGTCATCAATCAAAAAAAATCACATCAAAGTAACGAGAAACATAATACTCAACCAAAAACAATCCTTTTTTTACAATCAATCAGAACAGAGGAACTCCAAAAGACAGAACTGTGGAAGTATAAAATCCAAGAGGCAAGCAGTTAACGTTATGGTCATTAGATCAAGGCAACTCTGACAGATAAAAGAGTAATACCAACACAGCTTTTGCTGCCTCAGCCTCAATCCCTTTAAAATGATCCTCATTTAACCCCAGATCACCGTAAAAGGCATCGTAATAGAAACCCTGCAGAGGCAGTTTAGACATGTCATAACAGATTGGAAGCAATATGAACTGAGTAAAGAATAAACTTTAATGAGAGAAAGAGAGGAGGGAGCAGGTAGTGGAACAATGTTATCTTATTTAGTGTTTTTGAGAATAACAATGTTATCAAAATTTGCCTAACTCATTTCAAGGAATATGAAATTCTTAAGAAGTTAGTTCATCCATAATATGTTAGGTTCAAATGATGAAATGCCACACTAAATGATAGTACTGAGGACAGTTTCTTGGGCTTTTTTTCTTAGGATGGCTCTTTCTACCGGAAAATCAACATAGATTATGCCTGAAGTTAATGCAGCAACTAGAGATACTAAAGGTGGGATATAGAATTGTCCCAAGGTATTTACCAGGAAATCAGCTATCAAATAAAGCGGTTAAGCAATAAGTACCAACCAAAGTTGAATTATTTTTTGGAAACTACTTCAGCTTATAATTAGCTAGTTAGCCGTTTTCACTTTAATCATTTCATACAGAAGAAAAGCAATAATTCTGCCAAACTCCATCAGCCATGCAAGATAAGAAAAGGTTTCATAACGTGATGTAGACCCCAAAACTAATCAATCAACTAAGCCACAAAGTCATCAACTATATGAATTCTCCTCCATCCTGCTCTGTTTGGGCCCATTTCATTCCAATACTAGATAATTTTGTCTCGGATTTCAGAAAACTTCTAAACTATAAAAAAAAATAACTTCAGTATTTAAAGATTAGGCAAATGCGATACCTCTCCTCTTGTTGTACAGGGTCCAATACACAATTTGCAGCCATATTTCCTCTCCAGTGACTAAGAAAACCACCAAAAACACATCAAAACTTAATAAAGGGCATAGTAAGTACTCTATTAAAAACAATTTCCAAAAATCAAAACTTGATGAAGACACAACCACAATGTGGTAGACAAAGGGCTAAAACCTCGCCAAGAATGTGCGCACTCGAGTGCCAAAATGTATCGCGACCCTCGTCACTGTCAAAAGTGAAGAGCTCGAGCCTACAGTCACTCTCCAATGGCCTCAACAAATCCCAAAGCACCCCATTCACCTTTGCTATCAAAGCATTGGAACCCAAGCTCTTCGATATCTCCCTTGCTATATCCAAAGGCGTTGTATTCCATTTCTTCCCCTCCTTCACAGTTCCATTCGGTAACTCAATCCTAATTTAACACAATTATAACCAACATTCAAAATTTTAACCAAAAAAAAACCAAATTAAATATTCCCTCCATCCAAACAGGAATGGCAATGTTTAAAGCACTATTTTTTTGTGTATTTACAAACATAGTTAACATTTTTTAACTAAAATTTGCATATTTAAAAAATACATAAAACTACTATAAATCACAACTTTATAGTTAAAAACTTTTTTCTCAAAAGAATATGAGGAGATCATACTCTAGGCAAATTTTTGTGCGACTCTGCAACAAGCAATAAATTCATACTTTAAACTAATTTAAAATAAAAGTTAACTACAAATGAATACCATAAATCACTTCTTTGTAATCAAAAAGATTTGACAGATGTTAAACCATAGTACTGTACAAATAGTAAGAATTCCATCCTTTTGAGTTGGAACATGGTTTACTATTTTTTTTAAACAAAGTTTACATCTTTAACACATACAAAACATACTATAAAATCACAACCTTTTACAGTAAAAATTAATTGAGAAATTCTCAACAAAACAATCAAACTCAAGTCATTCATATTTAAGCAGAGTGGTAATATAATAGACAATACAAGTTGAGAAATAATTAGAGTTTACTGGATAGGATCAGGGGAGAGTGAAAGGCGCTGAAGGCGTTGCTGGTTTTGGATAGATACGAAGAGTGCGATCCGTCTAGGAACAACAATTTCTAGATAATTTTCGTCTCTGGGGTAGGCGGTACCCATTGGAGGTTCTGCTGGCGGAGATGAGAAGAAGCGGCGGCGGAGTTAAAAGAGTTTAGACGGCAGAAGACGGCGGTTTTATACTGATTGCGGCAGCCAGTTGTTGTCGTTTAAAAGCTTCGATTGGGTTGACTCAAAATTTAGTTATGGAAAAAATGTGGTCTGTTGCATGGTGAACAAGGGCGACTCCTGTGATTTGGTAGGTTTTTTTTTTTTTAAATGTCATTGAATGAAAGTCGTATATTTATTAATAATATATTTTTAGATGTTATTGTGTTACATTAGAAAATAATTACAAAAATTAAAGCTTAATTTATCGACTTATATAAGTTTAAATACATATTTAATGTGATGATTTTTTCAAAAAAGAAGTTCAATTAAAAAAATTATGAATTCGGGATGAAAGTAATATCAACAGTATTGTAGACATTGAAATTTTGAGTATTGTAGACATTGGAATTTAGTGGGAATCTACGATGTGTTCAATGAGTTAGAACTTTAGAAGGTATGTTCAATTTCAATTAAGATTCTTGGAGGCTACTCAATTCTAAATTCTAGTTCATGCATATAAAGGTACTATATTTCTTTAAGAGGCATCTCGATTATTTCACAAATTAATGAAATATTCACAAAGACATCAAATTAAAATCTTCATAATTCGAGAAATATGTCACTAACAGTCCTCGAATGAATCATGTATGAGAGATTACATATTTATCAATAAAGCTATGTTTCTTCATATTTTATTTATGATTACAATTTACTTTCTATCACTTTAAAATTTGTTGCAAACAAGCATATTTAAAAAAAATTATATTACGATTAACAGAGATGACAGATCAATTGTGATGGTTGTGGCCTATGGGTGTCGATTTAGATGATGTTAGCAGAAAATGGTAATTCATGTATAACGGTTAGTGATGATGATTATTGACAATAACAGTCAATAATGATTATTAATGGAGTAGTTAATAGATGTAGTCGATAATTATATGGCTGATATTGGTGAAAATACCATTATTTGGAATTGAAAATAAAATAAACAAATATAAATAGATAAAAAATTAGGTTGAAACGGGAATATTTTCCTCTCATTAAAACTCATTTCGGCATAATTTTAATCGATTCGACAATATAACTCTTGACTTATTCCTTCAAGATATAACAACCAGACAAGATTGTGTAACTCAAACTATGGGTGGCTGTTCGGTTCTTCGGTTCGATTTTATCAAACTTCGGTTTGATTCTTCGATTTTTGATTTTAGAAAAGTGTGCACCGTATACCAAACCAAACTAATTCGGTTCGGTTTGATTTTTTCTACTTCGGTTCGATTTAGTTCGGTGTTTTAAAATCGGTAGGAAAAATAAAATGAGGACAAAACTAAAATATAAGATACTTAGAAATTTAAAACTATGTTAAAGAATGATGTGTCTCGCCATAGAACACTTATTGTGCTAACTAAAAACTATATTTATCTTTATTAAGAACATTGTGCCTCCTACTACTTCTCGAGAAAAATAAGAACGAAGACGGGTTCCTTTACATAATGTGTAACACCCCGAAAAAATTTTGAACTAAGATTCGAACCATCCTTCATAGTGAGTAAGTTTTTTTCCAAGGAATTTAAATTTTTCCTAAGTATTAAGGTCACTAGATGTAGCACCTTGAGTTCCAAGAAGAACTAAAGAGAATTCATTCAAGTCATTCCTAAGTTCTTCTAAGTTTTGGGTCAACTTCAAATGATTATAACTCTAAGTACCGATGAGTTAGGTGTGCCATGAGATGAAAAATGAAAGGTCTTTGAATTATCTTTCCAACACCACCGAGTTTGCTAAGTTTTGAGGTCGGATGAGTGAAATACACCCTTTTGAAGTCAGGCTATCCAGTCAAGGAAAGTTACCCGAAAATAGTAAGGGGTATTTTAGTCTTTTCCTTACCCAATCAGATTTAATTCGTTTTTAGTAAGGTTTTAAGGGTCTAATCCTATTAGGTTCAGTTTTATAATCATAATATACTCCTAGGGTTTTAGTTGGGAGTTCAAGAAGAGAAAAGAAGAGAAAAAAGGAGAAAAGAGGAGAGGATCAAAGCGTTCGTCGAGATTCTTGCGTTTTGTTGCGGATTTTCGCCATGGGTTTAATTCCTAAGAGGTATGTAAGCTTCCAGAGTGTTGGGTTTGTTCACCCACAAGCCAATCATGTTATTTTCAGCGCAATTTCATTCTTGAAGTTGAAAGATTAGAGTTCTTGATGAGTTTTTTAGAAGTGTTCTTGAAGTTCATCCTAAATCTTGTTATGTTGGGGTTTTGATGATTTCTTGAGATGAAAGTGAGTGTTTTGAGGGCTGTATTGAGTAGATTATAGTGTACTTATGTTAAGTAATCGAATCCAAGTGATTGGGGAAGAAACCGTTCGATTCTAGGCGAGTTAGGGTGAGAAAACGAGCAAAGAAATTCGTCGTGTTTTCTGGGTCGGGGCCTGGCGTGTCGCGCCAGCCAGTGCGCCCCAAATTATGTTCTGTAGTTTAGGGGCTGGCTCCCCGCGCCACTCAGCGCGCCAGAGTCGCCTGCCCCATCCAGTTTGCAGTCGGTTGCTCCGTTTGAGTTCTTTTAAAGTGTACCTTCACTCCCCTTTGATTCTAAACACTCTAAGCTACTTCTAAACACCTAGAAATCATTCCTAACATGATCATAACCTTGAATTCATAATTCAAATTCAAGGTAGAGTTAAGAGTCAAGCCTTGAGAGTTCTTTCGAACATTTTGAGAAAGTCCATTTTGAGTCGTTTTGAAGAGTCTTCTATAATTTCTAATAACTTGTTTAAGACTCAAGTAAGTGAGCATGAGAGTGAGGAGAATGTATTCATGAGTCTACACTATCACCTAGATCCTTCATATCATGAACCATAACTCTTGAATTCATAATTCACATTCAAGAGA